>VFSE01000170.1:0-26485 GCA_010157825.1 Vickermania ingenoplastis
CTTCACAAAAGAAAACAAACGACAAAGGTGGCAGAGCGGAAAAATCAACAATAGAAAAACGAGAGAAAGAGCGCCACACACAGTGAAGAGCAGCACGGTAATGATACCAGGCGCGAGATGGCCGGCACGCTCCTACAGTACCCCGGGGAGGGCCCGCTGCGGCTCGCCACACTTAACTCAAAGCCCGCAACGACGAGGACGAGAGAAAGAGATTTTATCGGAGCCCCCAGTAGGGAGAAAGGGCCGGCAGTGCGCAGATCATGTGGCGCAGTCCCACGGCACCAAACGGCGTATGCCAGCGGCTAGGCGGTATCACCCGTATAATAGGATTGGGACCCGCATAGCTCTGAGACAGCCATTTCCCTGTAACACCAACAAACAAAACATGGAATAATAAAAAGAGTTAACAAAAAATACATACCTTCGTATATATATATATATATATATATGTAGTACGATACGCTTCAGAATGGGGCCCATCGCGATGTACTATAAGACTCAGTAGCTTGCATATATACTTCGTTTTCAAGAGTAAGCTTCCTTAGTGATTATATATATATATATATATATATATATAGTACATATGCACACATATTCTGAACTGCAAAAGGAAAAATAAATAAGTAAAGCATAAAAGCACATCCGCTTCAGAATGGGGCCATCGCGATGTACTATAAGACTCTGTAGCTTGCATATATACTTCGTTTTCAAGAGTAAGCTTCCTTAGCGATTAAAAATATATATACACATATATATAATAATATTAAACACACACGAAAAAGCGACTACAGCTTGCGATGCGGCACCGACGACCAAGTATGAAGAATGAAGAAAATCAGCGAGTCGGAGCTGCAGGCACGGCGGCAGCCGGTGCATGAGCGGTTCTATAGCGGCCTCTCCGCAGGCGAAGAGGTGCACGATAGGCCTCTTACTCCACAAGGTTGGTGAGCAGGGTGTTGAGGCTGTCGGTGAAGTTGGTGACGGCGCTCGGCGGCTCAGGAGCGGCCCAGATGTCACCCATGGTGTACACGGTCAGGTCCACGGTGACGGCGCCCATGTTCTTGGAGTACACGGCGATGCCGGTCTGCTCCGGGGCGTCGGGGAGGTACACGTGGCCGGAGATGGTCTCGAGGCCGCCGTCCTTGAAGGCCTCGATGACGGTGTCGTCCACGAAGATGTGAAGCTCCACCTCGTTGGGGGACTTGGTCAGGGGGCCGCGGCCGTGCAGCGGGTCGTCCCAGCCGGTGGTGCCGGAGGCCCCGCGGCCAAAGTAGAACCACGGCTCGTTCACCGTGCCGCTGATGGAGCCGCTCTGGGACACCCGCTCGCTGGCCTTCCAGTACAGGTGGCACTCCTTGAGCTGCTGATGTACGTCCAGGTCTCGCACGTGCGCTCCAGCTTGCACTGCGCCTCGCACACAGTGGCACTGTCCACGGTCCAGTTCTTCAAGATCGAGTACCGGGTGTCCTGGGCCTGATTCTGGATGGGGCTGGAGGTGGCTGCGGGCATGCGGACGGCAACGGTGGCGTACTTGCTCAGGTCCTCGTTGGTGCGGATCATCACGCCGAACTCCGGGCGGTGCTGTCCGTGTAGTACTTGTCGCTGCTGAACACGGACGTGTCGGCGATGGTGAACTTGGCCACGATCTCGTGGAAGCGGGTGGCGGCGCCGTTGGGCGGGAGGATCACCTTGGGGTGGAGGTGACGGCAATGCTGGATTCGGTGTAGACCTTCTGCTGGCGCAGCGCCTTGAGCTCCCCCGCGGGGAACAGGCGCAGCTTCTTCTCCACCGTGTCGTACTCCACGTCGCGCATCAGCGTCTGCACGCCAGACCAGCCCTGGGCAAGAATCTGCTCGTTCGTCAGCTCCTCCTGCATCCAGCCCCAGTACAGGCGGCGGTTCAGGATGGGGTCGTTGAAGGACTTGAGGCGTAGTAAGGCCCGAAGTCGGCCCAGGTGAAGGTGCGCTCGGGGTCCGCCACGAAGTCGTACTTGCCGGTGGCGCTGTTGAGCTCGTAGCTGCCGTACACAAAGTAGTCGCGGTGGGGCGGCATGGTGGACAGCTTGAGGAAGTGCTCGGGGTAGTCGTCCAGCTTGAAGAAGTCGGGGCACTCGAACATGTTGTCGGGGTCGTACTTGAACGAGTACATGAAGTGCGAGAAGTTGTAGCCGGACTGGAAGCTGGGGTCCGAGGTGGAGAAGACCACCACGTGCGCGCTGTCGCCATCCGCCTCCGTCGTGGCACGCACGGCGAAAGCGATGAGCCACTTGTTGGGGTCCGTGGGGTCCACCCACCAGTCAGTGGGGTCGCGGAAGTTCTCCAGGCTGTAGAACCCGGGAACGTCATCCTCGGTAATGATGGGGTTCAGGGGGCTCTGCACAAACTCGTTGAAGAGCCGGCGGCCCTCCACGTCCTGCTTTGTGGGTTGGCAATGCACTGGCGCTGCAGGTTCTCCACCTCAACGCACGTGTACACAACCACGGGCACGCTCAGGTTGTTATTCTGCATACCGCCGGAGTACACGCCCCAGTGGTTGTACCACAGATCGTTGTACATGGCCACGGGCTCGTGGCGCCACTTGACGTAGTCCTCGGAGGTGACGTGGTACCAGGACATGTTGCCCCACAGCGCACCCCAGGGGTTGTACTGCATGTACAGGTGGATCTTCCCCGTGACGGGGTCGCGGTACGGCCCGTTGGGGTCGTTGATCCAGTGCTCCGGGGGGCGAATGTGGTACCGCGGCTGCGGCATGGCGCTTGCGTGCGTCAGCACGGCCAGGCACACCGCCAGCAGCAGCAGGACGTTCCGCAGCATGGACATGGTGGTGGACAAGGTCAAACAAGGAGAGTAACGATAGGGAAGGAGAGCTGGCTGCAATCACTAGCGGCGGGGGGCCATCGCACCAGCGAGCACGAAGAAGATCGGATTCCGGTGCCCGATGGCCGAAAAAGAGAAGAGAGAGGAGTGGGGGAGAGGAGAGCTCTGTGGGCAGCGCAGCACTAGGAGGCGGCAGTAGTGTCACCCGGCATACAGGCGTTGCGCATGATTGTTTCTTGATCTTACAACCGTTTGTTGGATTGTTTTGCTGTTTGGATCACAGAGGTAACGTAAAGATGGATGAAAGCGTAATGTACCATCGGTGGTAGAGTTAGTGCTGTAAACACACAATAGCTCGCTGTAGAATTGAATGAAGTAACATAGAAAAACAGTAGATTTTCAGTGTAGCCAAGTTGTCCATATCATTATACAACTCATACATTCATAATAACACATTTTCCGTAATCCCAGCACAGTTCTTTTTCAAAACAATAATATAAAATAAACAAACAAAAGAGGATTTCTTTTTCAAAAGAATCGCTGATATCCGTAGGGGAAAAAAGTCTTTTGACCAACACACACTGATAGGAAAAACAAAATAAACAAATACACAAACCATAAAAAAAAAAGGAAAAATAAAATAAAAAAATAAACAATACATAATAATAAACATTATATATATATATATATAAAAAAACAGAACAACAAGAAAATACAAGCGTGCCACAATCTTTGTCGTTCCAAAATTATATGTCCCCACGTGGAATCACACCACATGGAAACAATTCTACCATTATTTACGCCTTATTTCGGGGCTGTGCGGCACCTGGACCGAAGTGAGACGAAAACAGACACTATAAGTGCAGGCACGGCGGCAGCCGGTGCATGAGCGGTTCTATAGCGGCCTCCGCAGGCGAAGAGGTGCACGATAGGCCTCTTACTCCACAAGGTTGGTGAGCAGGGTGTTGAGGCTGTCGGTGAAGTTGGTGACGGCGCTCGGCGGCTCAGGAGCGGCCCAGATGTCACCCATGGTGTACACGGTCAGGTCCACGGTGACGGCGCCCATGTTCTTGGAGTACACGGCGATGCCGGTCTGCTCCGGGCGTCGGGGAGGTACACGTGGCCGGAGATGGTCTCGAGGCCGCCGTCCTTGAAGGCCTCGATGACGGTGTCGTCCACGAAGATGTGAAGCTCCACCTCGTTGGGGTGGGACTTGGTCAGGGGGCCGCGGCCGTGCAGCGGGTCGTCCCAGCCGGTGGTGCCGGAGGCCCCGCGGCCAAAGTAGAACCACGGCTCGTTCACCGTGCCGCTGATGGAGCCGCTCTGGGACACCCGCTCGCTGGCCTTCCAGTACAGGTGGCACTCCTTGGAGCTGCTGATGTACGTCCAGGTCTCGCACGTGCGCTCCAGCTTGCACTGCGCCTCGCACACAGTGGCACTGTCCACGGTCCAGTTCTTCAAGATCGAGTACCGGGTGTCCTGGGCCTGATTCTGGATGGGGCTGGAGGTGGCTGCGGGCATGCGGACGGCAACGGTGGCGTACTTGCTCAGGTCCTCGTTGGTGCGGATCATCACGCCGAACTCCGGGCGGTGCTGTCCGTGTAGTACTTGTCGCTGCTGAACACGGACGTGTCGGCGATGGTGAACTTGGCCACGATCTCGTGGAAGCGGGTGGCGGCGCCGTTGGGCGGGAGGATCACCTTGGGGGTGGAGGTGACGGCAATGCTGGATTCGGTGTAGACCTTCTGCTGGCGCAGCGCCTTGAGCTCCCCCGCGGGGAACAGGCGCAGCTTCTTCTCCACCGTGTCGTACTCCACGTCGCGCATCAGCGTCTGCACGCCAGACCAGCCCTGGGCAAGAATCTGCTCGTTCGTCAGCTCCTCCTGCATCCAGCCCCAGTACAGGCGGCGGTTCAGGATGGGGTCGTTGAAGGACTTGGAGGCGTAGTAAGGCCCGAAGTCGGCCCAGGTGAAGGTGCGCTCGGGGTCCGCCACGAAGTCGTACTTGCCGGTGGCGCTGTTGAGCTCGTAGCTGCCGTACACAAAGTAGTCGCGGTGGGGCGGCATGGTGGACAGCTTGAGGAAGTGCTCGGGGTAGTCGTCCAGCTTGAAGAAGTCGGGGCACTCGAACATGTTGTCGGGGTCGTACTTGAACGAGTACATGAAGTGCGAGAAGTTGTAGCCGGACTGGAAGCTGGGGTCCGAGGTGGAGAAGACCACCACGTGCGCGCTGTCGCCATCCGCCTCCGTCGTGGCACGCACGGCGAAAGCGATGAGCCACTTGTTGGGGTCCGTGGGGTCCACCCACCAGTCAGTGGGGTCGCGGAAGTTCTCCAGGCTGTAGAACCCGGGAACGTCATCCTCGGTAATGATGGGGTTCAGGGGGCTCTGCACAAACTCGTTGAAGAGCCGGCGGCCCTCCACGTCCTGCTTTGTGGGTTGGCAATGCACTGGCGCTGCAGGTTCTCCACCTCAACGCACGTGTACACAACCACGGGCACGCTCAGGTTGTTATTCTGCATACCGCCGGAGTACACGCCCCAGTGGTTGTACCACAGATCGTTGTACATGGCCACGGGCTCGTGGCGCCACTTGACGTAGTCCTCGGAGGTGACGTGGTACCAGGACATGTTGCCCCACAGCGCACCCCAGGGGTTGTACTGCATGTACAGGTGGATCTTCCCCGTGACGGGGTCGCGGTACGGCCCGTTGGGGTCGTTGATCCAGTGCTCCGGGGGGCGAATGTGGTACCGCGGCTGCGGCATGGCGCTTGCGTGCGTCAGCA
Source organism: Vickermania ingenoplastis (assembly GCA_010157825.1). NCBI lineage: Eukaryota > Euglenozoa > Kinetoplastea > Trypanosomatida > Trypanosomatidae > Vickermania > Vickermania ingenoplastis. The sequence goes on from VFSE01000170.1 coordinate 5,601, forward strand.
CGGCCAGGCACACCGCCAGCAGCAGCAGGACGTTCCGCAGCATGGACATGGTGGTGGACAAGGTCAAACAAGGAGAGTAACGATAGGGAAGGAGAGCTGGCTGCAATCACTAGCGGCGGGGGGCCATCGCACCAGCGAGCACGAAGAAGATCGGATTCCGGTGCCCGATGGCCGAAAAAGAGAAGAGAGAGGAGTGGGGGAGAGGAGAGCTCTGTGGGCAGCGCAGCACTAGGAGGCGGCAGTAGTGTCACCCGGCATACAGGCGTTGCGCATGATTGTTTCTTGATCTTACAACCGTTTGTTGGATTGTTTTGCTGTTTGGATCACAGAGGTAACGTAAAGATGGATGAAAGCGTAATGTACCATCGGTGGTAGAGTTAGTGCTGTAAACACACAATAGCTCGCTGTAGAATTGAATGAAGTAACATAGAAAACAGTAGATTTTCAGTGTAGCCAAGTTGTCCATATCATTATACAACTCATACATTCATAATAACACATTTTCCGTAATCCCAGCACAGTTCTTTTTCAAAACAATAATATAAAATAAACAAACAAAAGAGGATTTCTTTTTCAAAAGAATCGCTGATATCCGTAGGGGAAAAAAGTCTTTGACCAACACACACTGATAGGAAAAACAAAATAAACAAATACACAAACCATAAAAAAAAAGGAAAAATAAAATAAAAAAATAAACAATACATAATAATAAACATTATATATATATATATATATAAACAGAACAACAAGAAAATACAAGCGTGCCACAATCTTTGTCGTTCCAAAATTATATGTCCCCACGTGGAATCACACCACATGGAAACAATTCTACCATTATTTACGCCTTATTTCGGGCTGTGCGGCACCTGGACCGAAGTGAGACGAAAACAGACACTATAAGTGCAGGCACGGCGGCAGCCGGTGCATGAGCGGTTCTATAGCGGCCTCTCCGCAGGCGAAGAGGTGCACGATAGGCCTCTTACTCCACAAGGTTGGTGAGCAGGGTGTTGAGGCTGTCGGTGAAGTTGGTGACGGCGCTCGGCGGCTCAGGAGCGGCCCAGATGTCACCCATGGTGTACACGGTCAGGTCCACGGTGACGGCGCCCATGTTCTTGAGTACACGGCGATGCCGGTCTGCTCCGGGCGTCGGGGAGGTACACGTGGCCGGAGATGGTCTCGAGGCCGCCGTCCTTGAAGGCCTCGATGACGGTGTCGTCCACGAAGATGTGAAGCTCCACCTCGTTGGGGTGGGACTTGGTCAGGGGGCCGCGGCCGTGCAGCGGGTCGTCCCAGCCGGTGGTGCCGGAGGCCCCGCGGCCAAAGTAGAACCACGGCTCGTTCACCGTGCCGCTGATGGAGCCGCTCTGGGACACCCGCTCGCTGGCCTTCCAGTACAGGTGGCACTCCTTGGAGCTGCTGATGTACGTCCAGGTCTCGCACGTGCGCTCCAGCTTGCACTGCGCCTCGCACACAGTGGCACTGTCCACGGTCCAGTTCTTCAAGATCGAGTACCGGGTGTCCTGGGCCTGATTCTGGATGGGGCTGGAGGTGGCTGCGGGCATGCGGACGGCAACGGTGGCGTACTTGCTCAGGTCCTCGTTGGTGCGGATCATCACGCCGAACTCCGGGGCGGTGCTGTCCGTGTAGTACTTGTCGCTGCTGAACACGGACGTGTCGGCGATGGTGAACTTGGCCACGATCTCGTGGAAGCGGGTGGCGGCGCCGTTGGGCGGGAGGATCACCTTGGGGGTGGAGGTGACGGCAATGCTGGATTCGGTGTAGACCTTCTGCTGGCGCAGCGCCTTGAGCTCCCCCGCGGGGAACAGGCGCAGCTTCTTCTCCACCGTGTCGTACTCCACGTCGCGCATCAGCGTCTGCACGCCAGACCAGCCCTGGGCAAGAATCTGCTCGTTCGTCAGCTCCTCCTGCATCCAGCCCCAGTACAGGCGGCGGTTCAGGATGGGGTCGTTGAAGGACTTGGAGGCGTAGTAAGGCCCGAAGTCGGCCCAGGTGAAGGTGCGCTCGGGGTCCGCCACGAAGTCGTACTTGCCGGTGGCGCTGTTGAGCTCGTAGCTGCCGTACACAAAGTAGTCGCGGTGGGGCGGCATGGTGGACAGCTTGAGGAAGTGCTCGGGGTAGTCGTCCAGCTTGAAGAAGTCGGGGCACTCGAACATGTTGTCGGGGTCGTACTTGAACGAGTACATGAAGTGCGAGAAGTTGTAGCCGGACTGGAAGCTGGGGTCCGAGGTGGAGAAGACCACCACGTGCGCGCTGTCGCCATCCGCCTCCGTCGTGGCACGCACGGCGAAAGCGATGAGCCACTTGTTGGGGTCCGTGGGGTCCACCCACCAGTCAGTGGGGTCGCGGAAGTTCTCCAGGCTGTAGAACCCGGGAACGTCATCCTCGGTAATGATGGGGTTCAGGGGGCTCTGCACAAACTCGTTGAAGAGCCGGCGGCCCTCCACGTCCTGCTTTGTGGGGTTGGCAATGCACTGGCGCTGCAGGTTCTCCACCTCAACGCACGTGTACACAACCACGGGCACGCTCAGGTTGTTATTCTGCATACCGCCGGAGTACACGCCCCAGTGGTTGTACCACAGATCGTTGTACATGGCCACGGGCTCGTGGCGCCACTTGACGTAGTCCTCGGAGGTGACGTGGTACCAGGACATGTTGCCCCACAGCGCACCCCAGGGTTGTACTGCATGTACAGGTGGATCTTCCCGTGACGGGGTCGCGGTACGGCCCGTTGGGGTCGTTGATCCAGTGCTCCGGGGCGAATGTGGTACCGCGGCTGCGGCATGGCGCTTGCGTGCGTCAGCACGGCCAGGCACACCGCCAGCAGCAGCAGGACGTTCCGCAGCATGGGCATGGTGGTGGACAAGGTCAAACAAGGAGAGTAACGATAGGGGTTGTGCGGGTGAGGGATCGAGCTAGTGAAGCGTTCGAACTACTTCAGGGATTACTCTGAATTATCAAATGAAGGAGACCGAGGGATGAATAAACACAAAACAATAAATAATAATAAGAAGAAGTAGAACGGGAGAAAGAGCGCCACACACAGTGAAGCAGCAGTAATGTACCAGATACAGGCGCGGCATGCTCCTACATCTACCGTGGGCCTGCTGCGGCTCGCCACAGAACTAACGAAAGACGAGACGAAAGAGCCATCGGAGCCCCAGTAGGGAGAAAGGGCCGGCAGTGCGCAGATCATGTGGCGCAGTCCCACGGCACCAAACGGCGTATGCCAGCGGCTAGCCGGTATCACCATATAATTATTGGGACCCATAGCTCTGAGACAGCCATTTCCCGTAACACCCAACAAAACATGGAATAATAAAAGAATAATATAAAATAAACAAACAAAAGAGGATACGCTTCAGAAGAATCGCTGATATGTAGCTTGCATATACTCTTTTCCAAGAACTTCCTTAGTGATTATATATATATATACATATACACAAACATAAAAAGGAAAAATAAAATAAAAAATAAACAATACATAATAACATTATATTATATATTATAACAGAACAATAAGATACAAGCTTGCATATATACTTCGTTTTCAAGAGTAAGCTTCCTTAGCGATGAAAATATATATACACATATATAATAATATTAAACACACACGAAAAAGCGACTACAGCTTGCGATGCGGCACCGACGACCAAGTATGAAGAATGAAGAAAATCAGCGAGTCGGAGCTGCAGGCACGGCGGCAGCCGGTGCATGAGCGGTTCTATAGCGGCCTCTCCGCAGGCGAAGAGGTGCACGATAGGCCTCTTACTCCACAAGGTTGGTGAGCAGGGTGTTGAGGCTGTCGGTGAAGTTGGTGACGGCGCTCGGCGGCTCAGGAGCGGCCCAGATGTCACCCATGGTGTACACGGTCAGGTCCACGGTGACGGCGCCCATGTTCTTGGAGTACACGGCGATGCCGGTCTGCTCCGGGCGTCGGGGAGGTACACGTGGCCGGAGATGGTCTCGAGGCCGCCGTCCTTGAAGGCCTCGATGACGGTGTCGTCCACGAAGATGTGAAGCTCCACCTCGTTGGGGTGGGACTTGGTCAGGGGGCCGCGGCCGTGCAGCGGGTCGTCCCAGCCGGTGGTGCCGGAGGCCCCGCGGCCAAAGTAGAACCACGGCTCGTTCACCGTGCCGCTGATGGAGCCGCTCTGGGACACCCGCTCGCTGGCCTTCCAGTACAGGTGGCACTCCTTGGAGCTGCTGATGTACGTCCAGGTCTCGCACGTGCGCTCCAGCTTGCACTGCGCCTCGCACACAGTGGCACTGTCCACGGTCCAGTTCTTCAAGATCGAGTACCGGGTGTCCTGGGCCTGATTCTGGATGGGGCTGGAGGTGGCTGCGGGCATGCGGACGGCAACGGTGGCGTACTTGCTCAGGTCCTCGTTGGTGCGGATCATCACGCCGAACTCCGGGGCGGTGCTGTCCGTGTAGTACTTGTCGCTGCTGAACACGGACGTGTCGGCGATGGTGAACTTGGCCACGATCTCGTGGAAGCGGGTGGCGGCGCCGTTGGGCGGGAGGATCACCTTGGGGTGGAGGTGACGGCAATGCTGGATTCGGTGTAGACCTTCTGCTGGCGCAGCGCCTTGAGCTCCCCCGCGGGGAACAGGCGCAGCTTCTTCTCCACCGTGTCGTACTCCACGTCGCGCATCAGCGTCTGCACGCCAGACCAGCCCTGGGCAAGAATCTGCTCGTTCGTCAGCTCCTCCTGCATCCAGCCCCAGTACAGGCGGCGGTTCAGGATGGGGTCGTTGAAGGACTTGAGGCGTAGTAAGGCCCGAAGTCGGCCCAGGTGAAGGTGCGCTCGGGGTCCGCCACGAAGTCGTACTTGCCGGTGGCGCTGTTGAGCTCGTAGCTGCCGTACACAAAGTAGTCGCGGTGGGGCGGCATGGTGGACAGCTTGAGGAAGTGCTCGGGGTAGTCGTCCAGCTTGAAGAAGTCGGGGCACTCGAACATGTTGTCGGGGTCGTACTTGAACGAGTACATGAAGTGCGAGAAGTTGTAGCCGGACTGGAAGCTGGGGTCCGAGGTGGAGAAGACCACCACGTGCGCGCTGTCGCCATCCGCCTCCGTCGTGGCACGCACGGCGAAAGCGATGAGCCACTTGTTGGGGTCCGTGGGGTCCACCCACCAGTCAGTGGGGTCGCGGAAGTTCTCCAGGCTGTAGAACCCGGGAACGTCATCCTCGGTAATGATGGGGTTCAGGGGGCTCTGCACAAACTCGTTGAAGAGCCGGCGGCCCTCCACGTCCTGCTTTGTGGGGTTGGCAATGCACTGGCGCTGCAGGTTCTCCACCTCAACGCACGTGTACACAACCACGGGCACGCTCAGGTTGTTATTCTGCATACCGCCGGAGTACACGCCCCAGTGGTTGTACCACAGATCGTTGTACATGGCCACGGGCTCGTGGCGCCACTTGACGTAGTCCTCGGAGGTGACGTGGTACCAGGACATGTTGCCCCACAGCGCACCCCAGGGGTTGTACTGCATGTACAGGTGGATCTTCCCCGTGACGGGGTCGCGGTACGGCCCGTTGGGGTCGTTGATCCAGTGCTCCGGGGGGCGAATGTGGTACCGCGGCTGCGGCATGGCGCTTGCGTGCGTCAGCACGGCCAGGCACACCGCCAGCAGCAGCAGGACGTTCCGCAGCATGGGCATGGTGGTGGACAAGGTCAAACAAGGAGAGTAACGATAGGGGGGTTGTGCGGGTGAGGGATCGAGCTAGTGAAGCGTTCGGAACTACTTCAGGGATTACTCTGGCAATTAATCAAATGAAGGAGAGGGGGACGAGGGATGAATAAACACAAAACAATAAATAATAATAAGAAGAAGAAGTAGAACGGGAGAAAGAGCGCCACACACAGTGAAGAGCAGCACGGTAATGATACCAGGCGCGAGATGGCCGGCACGCTCCTACAGTACCCCGGGGAGGGCCTGCTGCGGCTCGCCACACACTTAACTCAAAGCCCGCAACGACGAGGACGAGAGAGAAAGAGATTTTATCGGAGCCCCCAGTAGGGAGAAAGGGCCGGCAGTGCGCAGATCATGTGGCGCAGTCCCACGGCACCAAACGGCGTATGCCAGCGGCTAGGCGGTATCACCCGTATAATAGGATTGGGACCCGCATAGCTCTGAGACAGCCATTTCCCTCTGTAACACCCAACAAAACATGGAATAATAAAAAGAGTTAACAAAAAATACATACCTTCGTATATATATATATATATATATGTACGATACGCTTCAGAATGGGGCCCATCGCGATGTACTATAAGACTCAGTAGCTTGCATATATACTTCGTTTTCAAGAGTAAGCTTATATATATATATATATATATATAACATACGAACTGAAAAAATAAATAAGTAAAGCATAAAAGCACATCCGGGGCATCGCGATGTACTATAAGACTCTGTAGCTTGCATATATACTTCGTTTTCAAGAGTAAGCTTCCTTAGCGATGAAAAATATATATACACATATATAATAATATTAAACACACACGAAAAAGCGACTACAGCTTGCGATGCGGCACCGACGACCAAGTATGAAGAATGAAGAAAATCAGCGAGTCGGAGCTGCAGGCACGGCGGCAGCCGGTGCATGAGCGGTTCTATAGCGGCCTCTCCGCAGGCGAAGAGGTGCACGATAGGCCTCTTACTCCACAAGGTTGGTGAGCAGGGTGTTGAGGCTGTCGGTGAAGTTGGTGACGGCGCTCGGCGGCTCAGGAGCGGCCCAGATGTCACCCATGGTGTACACGGTCAGGTCCACGGTGACGGCGCCCATGTTCTTGGAGTACACGGCGATGCCGGTCTGCTCCGGGCGTCGGGGAGGTACACGTGGCCGGAGATGGTCTCGAGGCCGCCGTCCTTGAAGGCCTCGATGACGGTGTCGTCCACGAAGATGTGAAGCTCCACCTCGTTGGGGTGGGACTTGGTCAGGGGGCCGCGGCCGTGCAGCGGGTCGTCCCAGCCGGTGGTGCCGGAGGCCCCGCGGCCAAAGTAGAACCACGGCTCGTTCACCGTGCCGCTGATGGAGCCGCTCTGGGACACCCGCTCGCTGGCCTTCCAGTACAGGTGGCACTCCTTGAGCTGCTGATGTACGTCCAGGTCTCGCACGTGCGCTCCAGCTTGCACTGCGCCTCGCACACAGTGGCACTGTCCACGGTCCAGTTCTTCAAGATCGAGTACCGGGTGTCCTGGGCCTGATTCTGGATGGGGCTGGAGGTGGCTGCGGGCATGCGGACGGCAACGGTGGCGTACTTGCTCAGGTCCTCGTTGGTGCGGATCATCACGCCGAACTCCGGGCGGTGCTGTCCGTGTAGTACTTGTCGCTGCTGAACACGGACGTGTCGGCGATGGTGAACTTGGCCACGATCTCGTGGAAGCGGGTGGCGGCGCCGTTGGGCGGGAGGATCACCTTGGGGTGGAGGTGACGGCAATGCTGGATTCGGTGTAGACCTTCTGCTGGCGCAGCGCCTTGAGCTCCCCCGCGGGGAACAGGCGCAGCTTCTTCTCCACCGTGTCGTACTCCACGTCGCGCATCAGCGTCTGCACGCCAGACCAGCCCTGGGCAAGAATCTGCTCGTTCGTCAGCTCCTCCTGCATCCAGCCCCAGTACAGGCGGCGGTTCAGGATGGGGTCGTTGAAGGACTTGAGGCGTAGTAAGGCCCGAAGTCGGCCCAGGTGAAGGTGCGCTCGGGGTCCGCCACGAAGTCGTACTTGCCGGTGGCGCTGTTGAGCTCGTAGCTGCCGTACACAAAGTAGTCGCGGTGGGGCGGCATGGTGGACAGCTTGAGGAAGTGCTCGGGGTAGTCGTCCAGCTTGAAGAAGTCGGGGCACTCGAACATGTTGTCGGGGTCGTACTTGAACGAGTACATGAAGTGCGAGAAGTTGTAGCCGGACTGGAAGCTGGGGTCCGAGGTGGAGAAGACCACCACGTGCGCGCTGTCGCCATCCGCCTCCGTCGTGGCACGCACGGCGAAAGCGATGAGCCACTTGTTGGGGTCCGTGGGGTCCACCCACCAGTCAGTGGGGTCGCGGAAGTTCTCCAGGCTGTAGAACCCGGGAACGTCATCCTCGGTAATGATGGGGTTCAGGGGGCTCTGCACAAACTCGTTGAAGAGCCGGCGGCCCTCCACGTCCTGCTTTGTGGGGTTGGCAATGCACTGGCGCTGCAGGTTCTCCACCTCAACGCACGTGTACACAACCACGGGCACGCTCAGGTTGTTATTCTGCATACCGCCGGAGTACACGCCCCAGTGGTTGTACCACAGATCGTTGTACATGGCCACGGGCTCGTGGCGCCACTTGACGTAGTCCTCGGAGGTGACGTGGTACCAGGACATGTTGCCCCACAGCGCACCCCAGGGGTTGTACTGCATGTACAGGTGGATCTTCCCCGTGACGGGGTCGCGGTACGGCCCGTTGGGGTCGTTGATCCAGTGCTCCGGGGCGAATGTGGTACCGCGGCTGCGGCATGGCGCTTGCGTGCGTCAGCACGGCCAGGCACACCGCCAGCAGCAGCAGGACGTTCCGCAGCATGGGCATGGTGGTGGACAAGGTCAAACAAGGAGAGTAACGATAGGGGGGTTGTGCGGGTGAGGGATCGAGCTAGTGAAGCGTTCGGAACTACTTCAGGGATTACTCTGGCAATTAATCAAATGAAGGAGAGGGGGACGAGGGATGAATAAACACAAAACAATAAATAATAATAAGAAGAAGAAGTAGAACGGGAGAAAGAGCGCCACACACAGTGAAGAGCAGCACGGTAATGATACCAGGCGCGAGATGGCCGGCACGCTCCTACAGTACCCCGGGGAGGGCCTGCTGCGGCTCGCCACACACTTAACTCAAAGCCCGCAACGACGACGAGAGACGAGAGATTTTATCGGAGCCCCCAGTAGGGAGAAAGGGCCGGCAGTGCGCAGATCATGTGGCGCAGTCCCACGGCACCAAACGGCGTATGCCAGCGGCTAGGCGGTATCACCCGTATAATAGGATTGGGACCCGCATAGCTCTGAGACAGCCATTTCCCTCTGTAACACCCAACAAAACATGGAATAATAAAAAGAGTTAACAAAAAATACATACCTTCGTATATATATATATATATATATATATACGATACGCTTCAGAATGGGGCCCATCGCGATGTACGATAACACTCAGTAGCTTGCATATATACTTCGTTTTCAAGAGTAAGCTTCCTTAGCGATGAAAAATATATATACACATATATAATAATATTAAACACACACGAAAAAGCGACTACAGCTTGCGATGCGGCACCGACGACCAAGTATGAAGAATGAAGAAAATCAGCGAGTCGGAGCTGCAGGCACGGCGGCAGCCGGTGCATGAGCGGTTCTATAGCGCCCTCTCCGCAGGCGAAGAGGTGCACGATAGGCCTCTTACTCCACAAGGTTGGTGAGCAGGGTGTTGAGGCTGTCGGTGAAGTTGGTGACGGCGCTCGGCGGCTCAGGAGCGGCCCAGATGTCACCCATGGTGTACACGGTCAGGTCCACGGTGACGGCGCCCATGTTCTTGGAGTACACGGCGATGCCGGTCTGCTCCGGGCGTCGGGGAGGTACACGTGGCCGGAGATGGTCTCGAGGCCGCCGTCCTTGAAGGCCTCGATGACGGTGTCGTCCACGAAGATGTGAAGCTCCACCTCGTTGGGGTGGGACTTGGTCAGGGGGCCGCGGCCGTGCAGCGGGTCGTCCCAGCCGGTGGTGCCGGAGGCCCCGCGGCCAAAGTAGAACCACGGCTCGTTCACCGTGCCGCTGATGGAGCCGCTCTGGGACACCCGCTCGCTGGCCTTCCAGTACAGGTGGCACTCCTTGGAGCTGCTGATGTACGTCCAGGTCTCGCACGTGCGCTCCAGCTTGCACTGCGCCTCGCACACAGTGGCACTGTCCACGGTCCAGTTCTTCAAGATCGAGTACCGGGTGTCCTGGGCCTGATTCTGGATGGGGCTGGAGGTGGCTGCGGGCATGCGGACGGCAACGGTGGCGTACTTGCTCAGGTCCTCGTTGGTGCGGATCATCACGCCGAACTCCGGGGCGGTGCTGTCCGTGTAGTACTTGTCGCTGCTGAACACGGACGTGTCGGCGATGGTGAACTTGGCCACGATCTCGTGGAAGCGGGTGGCGGCGCCGTTGGGCGGGAGGATCACCTTGGGGTGGAGGTGACGGCAATGCTGGATTCGGTGTAGACCTTCTGCTGGCGCAGCGCCTTGAGCTCCCCCGCGGGGAACAGGCGCAGCTTCTTCTCCACCGTGTCGTACTCCACGTCGCGCATCAGCGTCTGCACGCCAGACCAGCCCTGGGCAAGAATCTGCTCGTTCGTCAGCTCCTCCTGCATCCAGCCCCAGTACAGGCGGCGGTTCAGGATGGGGTCGTTGAAGGACTTGGAGGCGTAGTAAGGCCCGAAGTCGGCCCAGGTGAAGGTGCGCTCGGGGTCCGCCACGAAGTCGTACTTGCCGGTGGCGCTGTTGAGCTCGTAGCTGCCGTACACAAAGTAGTCGCGGTGGGGCGGCATGGTGGACAGCTTGAGGAAGTGCTCGGGGTAGTCGTCCAGCTTGAAGAAGTCGGGGCACTCGAACATGTTGTCGGGGTCGTACTTGAACGAGTACATGAAGTGCGAGAAGTTGTAGCCGGACTGGAAGCTGGGGTCCGAGGTGGAGAAGACCACCACGTGCGCGCTGTCGCCATCCGCCTCCGTCGTGGCACGCACGGCGAAAGCGATGAGCCACTTGTTGGGGTCCGTGGGGTCCACCCACCAGTCAGTGGGGTCGCGGAAGTTCTCCAGGCTGTAGAACCCGGGAACGTCATCCTCGGTAATGATGGGGTTCAGGGGGCTCTGCACAAACTCGTTGAAGAGCCGGCGGCCCTCCACGTCCTGCTTTGTGGGGTTGGCAATGCACTGGCGCTGCAGGTTCTCCACCTCAACGCACGTGTACACAACCACGGGCACGCTCAGGTTGTTATTCTGCATACCGCCGGAGTACACGCCCCAGTGGTTGTACCACAGATCGTTGTACATGGCCACGGGCTCGTGGCGCCACTTGACGTAGTCCTCGGAGGTGACGTGGTACCAGGACATGTTGCCCCACAGCGCACCCCAGGGTTGTACTGCATGTACAGGTGGATCTTCCCGTGACGGGGTCGCGGTACGGCCCGTTGGGGTCGTTGATCCAGTGCTCCGGGGGCGAATGTGGTACCGCGGCTGCGGCATGGCGCTTGCGTGCGTCAGCACGGCCAGGCACACCGCCAGCAGCAGCAGGACGTTCCGCAGCATGGGCATGGTGGTGGACAAGGTCAAACAAGGAGAGTAACGATAGGGGGGTTGTGCGGGTGAGGGATCGAGCTAGTGAAGCGTTCGGAACTACTTCAGGGATTACTCTGGCAATTAATCAAATGAAGGAGAGGGGACGAGGGATGAATAAACACAAAACAATAAATAATAATAAGAAGAAGAAGTAGAACGGGAGAAAGAGCGCCACACACAGTGAAGAGCAGCACGGTAATGATACCAGGCGCGAGATGGCCGGCACGCTCCTACAGTACCCCGGGGAGGGCCTGCTGCGGCTCGCCACACACTTAACTCAAAGCCCGCAACGACGAGGACGAGAGAGAAGAGATTTTATCGGAGCCCCCAGTAGGGAGAAAGGGCCGGCAGTGCGCAGATCATGTGGCGCAGTCCCACGGCACCAAACGGCGTATGCCAGCGGCTAGGCGGTATCACCCGTATAATAGGATTGGGACCCGCATAGCTCTGAGACAGCCATTTCCTCTGTAACACCCAACAAAACATGGAATAATAAAAAGAGTTAACAAAAAATACATACCTTCGTATATATATATATATATATATATAGTACGATACGCTTCAGAATGGGGCCCATCGCGATGTACGATAACACTCAGTAGCTTGCATATATACTTCGTTTTCAAGAGTAAGCTTCCTTAGCGATGAAAAATATATATACACATATATAATAATATTAAACACACACGAAAAAGCGACTACAGCTTGCGATGCGGCACCGACGACCAAGTATGAAGAATGAAGAAAATCAGCGAGTCGGAGCTGCAGGCACGGCGGCAGCCGGTGCATGAGCGGTTCTATAGCGCCCTCTCCGCAGGCGAAGAGGTGCACGATAGGCCTCTTACTCCACAAGGTTGGTGAGCAGGGTGTTGAGGCTGTCGGTGAAGTTGGTGACGGCGCTCGGCGGCTCAGGAGCGGCCCAGATGTCACCCATGGTGTACACGGTCAGGTCCACGGTGACGGCGCCCATGTTCTTGGAGTACACGGCGATGCCGGTCTGCTCCGGGGCGTCGGGGAGGTACACGTGGCCGGAGATGGTCTCGAGGCCGCCGTCCTTGAAGGCCTCGATGACGGTGTCGTCCACGAAGATGTGAAGCTCCACCTCGTTGGGGTGGGACTTGGTCAGGGGGCCGCGGCCGTGCAGCGGGTCGTCCCAGCCGGTGGTGCCGGAGGCCCCGCGGCCAAAGTAGAACCACGGCTCGTTCACCGTGCCGCTGATGGAGCCGCTCTGGGACACCCGCTCGCTGGCCTTCCAGTACAGGTGGCACTCCTTGAGCTGCTGATGTACGTCCAGGTCTCGCACGTGCGCTCCAGCTTGCACTGCGCCTCGCACACAGTGGCACTGTCCACGGTCCAGTTCTTCAAGATCGAGTACCGGGTGTCCTGGGCCTGATTCTGGATGGGGCTGGAGGTGGCTGCGGGCATGCGGACGGCAACGGTGGCGTACTTGCTCAGGTCCTCGTTGGTGCGGATCATCACGCCGAACTCCGGGCGGTGCTGTCCGTGTAGTACTTGTCGCTGCTGAACACGGACGTGTCGGCGATGGTGAACTTGGCCACGATCTCGTGGAAGCGGGTGGCGGCGCCGTTGGGCGGGAGGATCACCTTGGGGTGGAGGTGACGGCAATGCTGGATTCGGTGTAGACCTTCTGCTGGCGCAGCGCCTTGAGCTCCCCCGCGGGGAACAGGCGCAGCTTCTTCTCCACCGTGTCGTACTCCACGTCGCGCATCAGCGTCTGCACGCCAGACCAGCCCTGGGCAAGAATCTGCTCGTTCGTCAGCTCCTCCTGCATCCAGCCCCAGTACAGGCGGCGGTTCAGGATGGGGTCGTTGAAGGACTTGAGAGGCGTAGTAAGGCCCGAAGTCGGCCCAGGTGAAGGTGCGCTCGGGGTCCGCCACGAAGTCGTACTTGCCGGTGGCGCTGTTGAGCTCGTAGCTGCCGTACACAAAGTAGTCGCGGTGGGGCGGCATGGTGGACAGCTTGAGGAAGTGCTCGGGGTAGTCGTCCAGCTTGAAGAAGTCGGGGCACTCGAACATGTTGTCGGGGTCGTACTTGAACGAGTACATGAAGTGCGAGAAGTTGTAGCCGGACTGGAAGCTGGGGTCCGAGGTGGAGAAGACCACCACGTGCGCGCTGTCGCCATCCGCCTCCGTCGTGGCACGCACGGCGAAAGCGATGAGCCACTTGTTGGGGTCCGTGGGGTCCACCCACCAGTCAGTGGGGTCGCGGAAGTTCTCCAGGCTGTAGAACCCGGGAACGTCATCCTCGGTAATGATGGGGTTCAGGGGGCTCTGCACAAACTCGTTGAAGAGCCGGCGGCCCTCCACGTCCTGCTTTGTGGGGTTGGCAATGCACTGGCGCTGCAGGTTCTCCACCTCAACGCACGTGTACACAACCACGGGCACGCTCAGGTTGTTATTCTGCATACCGCCGGAGTACACGCCCCAGTGGTTGTACCACAGATCGTTGTACATGGCCACGGGCTCGTGGCGCCACTTGACGTAGTCCTCGGAGGTGACGTGGTACCAGGACATGTTGCCCCACAGCGCACCCCAGGGTTGTACTGCATGTACAGGTGGATCTTCCCGTGACGGGGTCGCGGTACGGCCCGTTGGGGTCGTTGATCCAGTGCTCCGGGGCGAATGTGGTACCGCGGCTGCGGCATGGCGCTTGCGTGCGTCAGCACGGCCAGGCACACCGCCAGCAGCAGCAGGACGTTCCGCAGCATGGGCATGGTGGTGGACAAGGTCAAACAAGGAGAGTAACGATAGGGGGGTTGTGCGGGTGAGGGATCGAGCTAGTGAAGCGTTCGGAACTACTTCAGGGATTACTCTGGCAATTAATCAAATGAAGGAGAGGGGACGAGGGATGAATAAACACAAAACAATAAATAATAATAAGAAGAAGAAGTAGAACGGGAGAAAGAGCGCCACACACAGTGAAGAGCAGCACGGTAATGATACCAGGCGCGAGATGGCCGGCACGCTCCTACAGTACCCCGGGGAGGGCCTGCTGCGGCTCGCCACACACTTAACTCAAAGCCCGCAACGACGAGGACGAGAGAAAGAGATTTTATCGGAGCCCCCAGTAGGGAGAAAGGGCCGGCAGTGCGCAGATCATGTGGCGCAGTCCCACGGCACCAAACGGCGTATGCCAGCGGCTAGGCGGTATCACCCGTATAATAGGATTGGGACCCGCATAGCTCTGAGACAGCCATTTCCCTCTGTAACACCCAACAAAACATGGAATAATAAAAAGAGTTAACAAAAAATACATACCTTCGTATATATATATATATATATATATAGTACGATACGCTTCAGAATGGGGCCCATCGCGATGTACGATAACACTCAGTAGCTTGCATATATACTTCGTTTTCAAGAGTAAGCTTCCTTAGCGATGAAAAATATATATACACATATATAATAATATTAAACACACACGAAAAAGCGACTACAGCTTGCGATGCGGCACCGACGACCAAGTATGAAGAATGAAGAAAATCAGCGAGTCGGAGCTGCAGGCACGGCGGCAGCCGGTGCATGAGCGGTTCTATAGCGCCTCTCCGCAGGCGAAGAGGTGCACGATAGGCCTCTTACTCCACAAGGTTGGTGAGCAGGGTGTTGAGGCTGTCGGTGAAGTTGGTGACGGCGCTCGGCGGCTCAGGAGCGGCCCAGATGTCACCCATGGTGTACACGGTCAGGTCCACGGTGACGGCGCCCATGTTCTTGGAGTACACGGCGATGCCGGTCTGCTCCGGGGCGTCGGGGAGGTACACGTGGCCGGAGATGGTCTCGAGGCCGCCGTCCTTGAAGGCCTCGATGACGGTGTCGTCCACGAAGATGTGAAGCTCCACCTCGTTGGGGTGGGACTTGGTCAGGGGGCCGCGGCCGTGCAGCGGGTCGTCCCAGCCGGTGGTGCCGGAGGCCCGCGGCCAAAGTAGAACCACGGCTCGTTCACCGTGCCGCTGATGGAGCCGCTCTGGGACACCCGCTCGCTGGCCTTCCAGTACAGGTGGCACTCCTTGAGCTGCTGATGTACGTCCAGGTCTCGCACGTGCGCTCCAGCTTGCACTGCGCCTCGCACACAGTGGCACTGTCCACGGTCCAGTTCTTCAAGATCGAGTACCGGGTGTCCTGGGCCTGATTCTGGATGGGGCTGGAGGTGGCTGCGGGCATGCGGACGGCAACGGTGGCGTACTTGCTCAGGTCCTCGTTGGTGCGGATCATCACGCCGAACTCCGGGGCGGTGCTGTCCGTGTAGTACTTGTCGCTGCTGAACACGGACGTGTCGGCGATGGTGAACTTGGCCACGATCTCGTGGAAGCGGGTGGCGGCGCCGTTGGGCGGGAGGATCACCTTGGGGGTGGAGGTGACGGCAATGCTGGATTCGGTGTAGACCTTCTGCTGGCGCAGCGCCTCCCCGCGGGGAACAGGCGCAGCTTCTTCTCCACCGTGTCGTACTCCACGTCGCGCATCAGCGTCTGCACGCCAGACCAGCCCTGGGCAAGAATCTGCTCGTTCGTCAGCTCCTCCTGCATCCAGCCCCAGTACAGGCGGCGGTTCAGGATGGGGTCGTTGAAGGACTTGGAGGCGTAGTAAGGCCCGAAGTCGGCCCAGGTGAAGGTGCGCTCGGGGTCCGCCACGAAGTCGTACTTGCCGGTGGCGCTGTTGAGCTCGTAGCTGCCGTACACAAAGTAGTCGCGGTGGGGCGGCATGGTGGACAGCTTGAGGAAGTGCTCGGGGTAGTCGTCCAGCTTGAAGAAGTCGGGGCACTCGAACATGTTGTCGGGGTCGTACTTGAACGAGTACATGAAGTGCGAGAAGTTGTAGCCGGACTGGAAGCTGGGGTCCGAGGTGGAGAAGACCACCACGTGCGCGCTGTCGCCATCCGCCTCCGTCGTGGCACGCACGGCGAAAGCGATGAGCCACTTGTTGGGGTCCGTGGGGTCCACCCACCAGTCAGTGGGGTCGCGGAAGTTCTCCAGGCTGTAGAACCCGGAACGTCATCCTCGGTAATGATGGGGTTCAGGGGGCTTTGCACAAACTCGTTGAAGAGCCGGCGGCCCTCCACGTCCTGCTTTGTGGGGTTGGCAATGCACTGGCGCTGCAGGTTCTCCACCTCAACGCACGTGTACACAACCACGGGCACGCTCAGGTTGTTATTCTGCATACCGCCGGAGTACACGCCCCAGTGGTTGTACCACAGATCGTTGTACATGGCCACGGGCTCGTGGCGCCACTTGACGTAGTCCTCGGAGGTGACGTGGTACCAGGACATGTTGCCCCACAGCGCACCCCAGGGGTTACTGCATGTACAGGTGGATCTTCCCCGTGACGGGGTCGCGGTACGGCCCGTTGGGGTCGTTGATCCAGTGCTCCGGGGGGCGAATGTGGTACCGCGGCTGCGGCATGGCGCTTGCGTGCGTCAGCACGGCCAGGCACACCGCCAGCAGCAGCAGGACGTTCCGCAGCATGGGCATGGTGGTGGACAAGGTCAAACAAGGAGAGTAACGATAGGGGGGGGTGCGGGTGATCGAGCTAGTGAAGCGGCCCAGGAAAGGCGGAGAGAGATTGCTTGTTGGAGTGTTGTGTTTCGATATAGATGTTGTGGGTGTACTAAAATTTATTAAAGAAAAAGAATAAGCGGACCGTAGGAGAATCTACAAGAGTGAAGCAACAGAATCCATTGAGAAGGACGACAGTTTGTCTTTGTCTAATGGCGGATGTGCAGTAGGTATTGTCTGATGCCTGTGGGCATGTGGATGACTGAAATTGGCTTAAATGCTTGAAGGTTGCGTGCTACACATAAGTAATAGTTTTCGGTGGAGATATTTCTTTCTATAGTATGGCGTTAGCAAGAAACCAAAAGTAAAGGGTTAGTCCATTTGGCAGAGTGGAAAGGTATAGCTTGAGTACTACCTTTACAGTCTCCTGAAAGGGCGGTTCTTTTATTTTCATACTGCCACACTTAGACGCCAGCGGAAGTCGAAACAACAACAACAAAAAAACAGTAAGGTAGATGTTAATGCCGCATGTAGCTCCGTAAGCCTACATCAAATCTTTCGTGTCACTTATAGTATGTGCGCCTCCCACATCTTAGCATACCTCCCGCATGTCTATGCGTATGAAGGAACTTAACAGAACCAAAAGAACAAAGCGGAATCAGTACTCCCATCCGACGCGTCCCATCACAGTCATTCACTTCTATCACACAACAATCAAACTAATTGTTCACAGCCTAAAACACACAAAAATGAACACGCTCGACAGCATTCCACACGACACATATAAGGAAAAAACAACAAAGAAACATACCAAAAAAAATCAAAAGCTACTACATATAAAAGATTAAACAGTGCCAACAACACCACACACTTCACTACTAACGACTCCACAAAAAAAAAACAACAAAAAAAATACCTAATCTACGAACGACGGGAACGACGCCTGGATGATTCTCCTCTAAGTACACCATTGAGACTTTTCGTGAAGTTGGTGACGGCGCTCGACGGCTCAGGAGCGGCCCATGTCACCCATGGTGTACACGGTCAGGTCCACGGTGACGGCGCCCATGTTCTTGGAGTACACGGCGATGCCGGTCTGCTCCAGGGCGTCGGGGAGGTACACGTGGCCGGAGATGGTCTCGAGGCCGCCGTCCTTGAAGGCCTCGATGACGGTGTCGTCCACGAAGATGTGAAGCTCCACCTCGTTGGGGTGGGACTTGGTCAGGGGGCCGCGGCCGTGCAGCGGGTCGTCCCAGCCGGTGGTGCCGGAGGCCCGCGGCCAAATAGAACCACGGCTCGTTCACCGTGCCGCTGATGGACCGCTTTGGGACACCCGCTCGCTGGCCTTCCAGTACAGGTGGCACTCCTTGGAGCTGCTGATGTACGTCCAGGTCTCGCACGTGCGCTCCAGCTTGCACTGCGCCTCGCACACAGTGGCGCTGTCCACGGTCCAGTTCTTCAAGATCGAGTACCGGGTGTCCTGGGCCTGATTCTGGATGGGGCTGGAGGTGGCTGCGGGCATGCGGACGGCAACGGTGGCGTACTTGCTCAGGTCCTCGTTGGTGCGGATCATCACGCCGAACTCCGGGGCGGTGCTGTCCGTGTAGTACTTGTCGCTGCTGAACACGGACGTGTCGGCGATGGTGAACTTGCCACGATCTCGTGGAAGCGGGTGGCGGCGCCGTTGGGCGGGAGGATCACCTTGGGGGTGGAGGTGACGGCAATGCTGGATTCGGTGTAGACCTTCTGCTGGCGCAGCGCCTTGAGCTCCCCGCGAACAGGCGCAGCTTCTTCTCCACCGTGTCGTACTCCACGTCGCGCATCAGCGTCTGCACGCCAGACCAGCCCTGGGCAGAATCTGCTCGTTCGTCAGCTCCTCCTGCATCCAGCCCCAGTACAGGCGGCGGTTCAGGATGGGGTCGTTGAAGGACTTGGAGGCGTAGTAAGGCCCGAAGTCGGCCCAGGTGAAGGTGCGCTCGGGGTCCGCCACGAAGTCGTACTTGCCGGTGGCGCTGTTGAGCTCGTAGCTGCCGTACACAAAGTAGTCGCGGTGGGGCGGCATGGTGGACAGCGAGGAAGTGCTCGGGGTAGTCGTCCAGCTTGAAGAAGTCGGGGCACTCGAACATGTTGTCGGGGTCGTACTTGAACGAGTACATGAAGTGCGAGAGTTGTAGCCGGACTGGAAGCTGGGGTCCGAGGTGGAAGACCACCACGTGCGCGCTGTCGCCATCCGCCTCCGTCGTGGCACGCACGGCGAAAGCGATGAGCCACTTGTTGGGGTCCGTGGGGTCCACCCACCAGTCAGTGGGGTCGCGGAAGTTCTCCAGGCTGTAGAACCCGGGAACGTCATCCTCGGTAATGATGGGGTTCAGGGGGCTTTGCACAAACTCGTTGAAGAGCCGGCGGCCCTCCACGTCCTGCTTTGTGGGGTTGGCAATGCACTGGCGCTGCAGGTTCTCCACCTCAACGCACGTGTACACAACCACGGGCACGCTCAGGTTGTTATTCTGCATACCGCCGGAGTACACGCCCCAGTGGTTGTACCACAGATCGTTGTACATGGCCACGGGCTCGTGGCGCCACTTGACGTAGTCCTCGGAGGTGACGTGGTACCAGGACATGTTGCCCCACAGCGCACCCCAGGGGTTGTACTGCATGTACAGGTGGATCTTCCCCGTGACGGGGTCGCGGTACGGCCCGTTGGGGTCGTTGATCCAGTGCTCCGGGGGGCGAATGTGGTACCGCGGCTGCGGCATTGAAACTCTAGGTATAGGTGGGGTGGTGGTTGGTTTGGGTGGAGAGCGTCTGTCACGCAGGTTTGAATATTTTTGATGTCGATGTGTTCCATGGCGCATACGGTTGCTGCTCGGCAGAATGTAGTGGTGCAATGAGTGTCCGCTCCCCTGCGGCGAGATGTGTAGGCGTTCCAGTGTTTGTCAGAGGTCAGCCAGGCGGCAATATCCTTCTGAAGAGCGGTTAAGTTATCATAGGTGGAAAAGCCAAGGAGGGATTCTAGTGTATCGGTGGAGGACCAAATGGCGCTGGTAGAGACGTGGCGCTGTATGATGCTCTTGAGAGACCACCTAGTGTTATTCAGTTCAGCGATCATGTAGGAGGGCGTGTTGCCCATGAGTGGCGTAACGCTGGCAAGGGTGATGAGTGGGGAGCATGGCAGGGTCCGCCACGAGAAAGCGGTACGTGTGGCCGAACACCTGCAGCGCCACCGTTTCGGCGTGGGCGGACACAAGAGTGAGGTACGCCTTCTGGAACCTCGGGATCCAGAGCAAATCCGTGGCCTCGTCTGCGAGCTGGCCGCGCTCTACAATCCCGTCACGTTCACCGTCGGGGATGTTGCCATCAAGATCACTTTTCGACGCACTTGCCGCTCCTTCGAGTTGCTCCCGCAGAAAGGCCAGCTGCCCACATGGGTCCTCTACGTCCTCCGCCACAGCGGGCTGCAGATCGCGGCTGTAGATCACGGTGTTGAGCACCACAATGCGCAGGGTGTCCGACGCGTCCCGCACGTAATACCCACACTTGGTGAAAGTGCTCTTCTCTGATTCCAGCAGTAGCTGGCGCATCTCAACACAGCGGCAGCAGCAGACAGGTCCGGCTGCTCGCTCGCCGCGTAGTCGAAGTGGTAGGATGGGCGGAAGTCTGTTCCGCCCACCGCAGCCGCGAGGTCGGGAGCGATCGACCCAGTAGTACCGGTGTGTTGAGGGAAAGGCTAAGGGGAAAAGACGTCATCCACTGTGATACCAACTTCTGGAGCTTGTGCCGGGACCAGGCACCGGTGAACATGGTGTAGGACGATTTCTGGAGGCTGCAGTCCGAGGAGACAGAAGGCCAGAGTGATAGGGCTCTCACACCTGTCACCCAGCAGTGACGTGGATTTATAGCTGGTACATGTGCCGTAGGCATTGGGGTTCGAACGCTGGGTCTAGGTCGATATCACCAATGAGTGAGAACTGGGTAGCGGCTCCGGAGTTGGGCAGCAGCCGGAGGAGAAGTGCACAAGCGA
>VFSE01000171.1:0-119803 GCA_010157825.1 Vickermania ingenoplastis
TAAAAAAAATACATACCTTCGTATATATATATATATATATAGTAACGATACGCTTCAGAATGGGGCCCATCGCGATGTACGATAAGACACAGTAGCTTGCATATATACTTCGTTTTCAAGAGTAAGCTTCCTTAGCGATTAAAAATATATATACACATATATATAATAATATTAAACACACACGAAAAAGCGACTACAGCTTGCGGTGCGGCACCGACGACCAAGTATGAAGAATGAAGAAAATCAGCGAGTCGGAGCTGCAGGCACGGCGGCAGCCGGTGCATGAGCGGTTCTATAGCGGCCTCCGCAGGCGAAGAGGTGCACGATAGGCCCTCTTACTCCACAAGGTTGGTGAGCAGGGTGTTGAGGCTGTCGGTGAAGTTGGTGACGGCGCTCGGCGGCTCAGGAGCGGCCCAGATGTCACCCATGGTGTACACGGTCAGGTCCACGGTGACGGCGCCCATGTTCTTGGAGTACACGGCGATGCCGGTCTGCTCCGGGGCGTCGGGGAGGTACACGTGGCCGGAGATGGTCTCGAGGCCGCCGTCCTTGAAGGCCTCGATGACGGTGTCGTCCACGAAGATGTGAAGCTCCACCTCGTTGGGGTGGGACTTGGTGGGGCCGCGGCCGTGCAGCGGGTCGTCCCAGCCGGTGGTGCCGGAGGCCCTGGCCAAAGTAGAACCACGGCTCGTTCACCGTGCCGCTGATGGAGCCGCTCTGGGACACCCGCTCGCTGGCCTTCCAGTACAGGTGGCACTCTTGGAGCTGCTGATGTACGTCCAGGTCTCGCACGTGCGCTCCAGCTTGCACTGCGCCTCGCACACAGTGGCACTGTCCACGGTCCAGTTCTTCAAGATCGAGTACCGGGTGTCCTGGGCCTGATTCTGGATGGGGCTGGAGGTGGCTGCGGGCATGCGGACGGCAACGGTGGCGTACTTGCTCAGGTCCTCGTTGGTGCGGATCATCACGCCGAACTCCGGGCGGTGCTGTCCGTGTAGTACTTGTCGCTGCTGAACACGGACGTGTCGGCGATGGTGAACTTGGCCACGATCTCGTGGAAGGGTGGCGGCGCCGTTGGGCGGGAGGATCACCTTGGGGTGGAGGTGACGGCAATGCTGGATTCGGTGTAGACCTTCTGCTGGCGCAGCGCCTTGAGCTCCCCCGCGGGGAACAGGCGCAGCTTCTTCTCCACCGTGTCGTACTCCACGTCGCGCATCAGCGTCTGCACGCCAGACCAGCCCTGGGCAAGAATCTGCTCGTTCGTCAGCTCCTCCTGCATCCAGCCCCAGTACAGGCGGCGGTTCAGGATGGGGTCGTTGAAGGACTTGAGGCGTAGTAAGGCCCGAAGTCGGCCCAGGTGAAGGTGCGCTCGGGGTCCGCCACGAAGTCGTACTTGCCGGTGGCGCTGTTGAGCTCGTAGCTGCCGTACACAAAGTAGTCGCGGTGGGGCGGCATGGTGGACAGCTTGAGGAAGTGCTCGGGGTAGTCGTCCAGCTTGAAGAAGTCGGGGCACTCGAACATGTTGTCGGGGTCGTACTTGAACGAGTACATGAAGTGCGAGAAGTTGTAGCCGGACTGGAAGCTGGGGTCCGAGGTGGAGAAGACCACCACGTGCGCGCTGTCGCCATCCGCCTCCGTCGTGGCACGCACGGCGAAAGCGATGAGCCACTTGTTGGGGTCCGTGGGGTCCACCCACCAGTCAGTGGGGTCGCGGAAGTTCTCCAGGCTGTAGAACCCGGGAACGTCATCCTCGGTAATGATGGGGTTCAGGGGGCTTTGCACAAACTCGTTGAAGAGCCGGCGGCCCTCCACGTCCTGCTTTGTGGGGTTGGCAATGCACTGGCGCTGCAGGTTCTCCACCTCAACGCACGTGTACACAACCACGGGCACGCTCAGGTTGTTATTCTGCATACCGCCGGAGTACACGCCCCAGTGGTTGTACCACAGATCGTTGTACATGGCCACGGGCTCGTGGCGCCACTTGACGTAGTCCTCGGAGGTGACGTGGTACCAGGACATGTTGCCCCACAGCGCACCCCAGGGGTTGTACTGCATGTACAGGTGGATCTTCCCCGTGACGGGGTCGCGGTACGGCCCGTTGGGGTCGTTGATCCAGTGCTCCGGGGGCGAATGTGGTACCGCGGCTGCGGCATGGCGCTTGCGTGCGTCAGCACGGCCAGGCACACCGCCAGCAGCAGCAGGACGTTCCGCAGCATGGGCATGGTGGTGGACAAGGTCAAACAAGGAGAGTAACGATAGGGGGGGGTGCGGGTGATCGAGCTAGTGAAGCGGCCCAGGAAAGGCGGAGAGAGATTGCTTGTTGGAGTGTTGTGTTTCGATATAGATGTTGTGGGTGTACTAAAATTTATTAAAGAAAAAGAATAAGCGGACCGTAGGAGAATCTACAAGAGTGAAGCAACAGAATCCATTGAGAAGGACGACAGTTTGTCTTTGTCTAATGGCGGATGTGCAGTAGGTATTGTCTGATGCCTGTGGGCATGTGGATGACTGAAATTGGCTTAAATGCTTGAAGGTTGCGTGCTACACATAAGTAATAGTTTTCGGTGGAGATATTTCTTTCTATAGTATGGCGTTAGCAAGAAACCAAAAGTAAAGGGTTAGTCCATTTGGCAGAGTGGAAAGGTATAGCTTGAGTACTACCTTTACAGTCTCCTGAAAGGGCGGTTCTTTTTATTTTTCATACTGCCACACTTAGACGCCAGCGGAAGTCGAAACAACAACAACAAAAAAAAACAGTAAGGTAGATGTTAATGCCGCATGTAGCTCCGTAAGCCTACATCAAATCTTTCGTGTCACTTATAGTATGTGCGCCTCCCACATCTTAGCATACCTCCCACGCATGTCTATGCGTATGAAGGAACTTAACAGAACCAAAGAACAAAGCGGAATCAGTACTCCCATCCGACGCGTCCCATCACAGTCATTCACTTCTATCACACAACAATCAAACTAATTGTTCACAGCCTAAAACACACAAAAATGAACACGCTCGACAGCATTCCACACGACACATATAAGGAAAAAACAACAAAGAAACATACCAAAAAAAAATCAAAAGCTACTACTCTATATAAAAGATTAAACAGTGCCAACAACACCACACACTTCACTACTAACGACTCCACAAAAAAAACAAACAACAAAAAAATACCTAATCTACGAACGACGGGAACGACGCCTGGATGATTCTCCTCTAAGTACACCATTGAGACTTTTCGTGAAGTTGGTGACGGCGCTCGACGGCTCAGGAGCGGCCCAGATGTCACCCATGGTGTACACGGTCAGGTCCACGGTGACGGCGCCCATGTTCTTGGAGTACACGGCGATGCCGGTCTGCTCCGGGCGTCGGGGAGGTACACGTGGCCGGAGATGGTCTCGAGGCCGCCGTCCTTGAAGGCCTCGATGACGGTGTCGTCCACGAAGATGTGAAGCTCCACCTCGTTGGGGTGGGACTTGGTCAGGGGGCCGCGGCCGTGCAGCGGGTCGTCCCAGCCGGTGGTGCCGGAGGCCCCGCGGCCAAAGTAGAACCACGGCTCGTTCACCGTGCCGCTGATGGAGCCGCTTTGGGACACCCGCTCGCTGGCCTTCCAGTACAGGTGGCACTCCTTGGAGCTGCTGATGTACGTCCAGGTCTCGCACGTGCGCTCCAGCTTGCACTGCGCCTCGCACACAGTGGCGCTGTCCACGGTCCAGTTCTTCAAGATCGAGTACCGGGTGTCCTGGGCCTGATTCTGGATGGGGCTGGAGGTGGCTGCGGGCATGCGGACGGCAACGGTGGCGTACTTGCTCAGGTCCTCGTTGGTGCGGATCATCACGCCGAACTCCGGGGCGGTGCTGTCCGTGTAGTACTTGTCGCTGCTGAACACGGACGTGTCGGCGATGGTGAACTTGGCCACGATCTCGTGGAAGCGGGTGGCGGCGCCGTTGGGCGGAGGATCACCTTGGGGTGGAGGTGACGGCAATGCTGGATTCGGTGTAGACCTTCTGCTGGCGCAGCGCCTTGAGCTCCCCCGCGGGGAACAGGCGCAGCTTCTTCTCCACCGTGTCGTACTCCACGTCGCGCATCAGCGTCTGCACGCCAGACCAGCCCTGGGCAAGAATCTGCTCGTTCGTCAGCTCCTCCTGCATCCAGCCCCAGTACAGGCGGCGGTTCAGGATGGGGTCGTTGAAGGACTTGGAGGCGTAGTAAGGCCCGAAGTCGGCCCAGGTGAAGGTGCGCTCGGGGTCCGCCACGAAGTCGTACTTGCCGGTGGCGCTGTTGAGCTCGTAGCTGCCGTACACAAAGTAGTCGCGGTGGGGCGGCATGGTGGACAGCTTGAGGAAGTGCTCGGGGTAGTCGTCCAGCTTGAAGAAGTCGGGGCACTCGAACATGTTGTCGGGGTCGTACTTGAACGAGTACATGAAGTGCGAGAAGTTGTAGCCGGACTGGAAGCTGGGGTCCGAGGTGGAGAAGACCACCACGTGCGCGCTGTCGCCATCCGCCTCCGTCGTGGCACGCACGGCGAAAGCGATGAGCCACTTGTTGGGGTCCGTGGGGTCCACCCACCAGTCAGTGGGGTCGCGGAAGTTCTCCAGGCTGTAGAACCCGGGAACGTCATCCTCGGTAATGATGGGGTTCAGGGGGCTTTGCACAAACTCGTTGAAGAGCCGGCGGCCCTCCACGTCCTGCTTTGTGGGGTTGGCAATGCACTGGCGCTGCAGGTTCTCCACCTCAACGCACGTGTACACAACCACGGGCACGCTCAGGTTGTTATTCTGCATACCGCCGGAGTACACGCCCCAGTGGTTGTACCACAGATCGTTGTACATGGCCACGGGCTCGTGGCGCCACTTGACGTAGTCCTCGGAGGTGACGTGGTACCAGGACATGTTGCCCCACAGCGCACCCCAGGGGTTGTACTGCATGTACAGGTGGATCTTCCCCGTGACGGGGTCGCGGTACGGCCCGTTGGGGTCGTTGATCCAGTGCTCCGGGGGGCGAATGTGGTACCGCGGCTGCGGCATTGAAACTCTAGGTATAGGTGGGGTGGTGGTTGGTTTGGGTGTGAGAGCGTCTGTCACGCAGGTTTGAATATTTTTGATGTCGATGTGTTCCATGGCGCATACGGTTGCTGCTCGGCAGAATGTAGTGGTGCAATGAGTGTCCGCTCCCCTGCGGCGAGATGTGTAGGCGTTCCAGTGTTTGTCAGAGGTCAGCCAGGCGGCAATATCCTTCTGAAGAGCGGTTAAGTTATCATAGGTGGAAAAGCCAAGGAGGGATTCTAGTGTATCGGTGGAGGACCAAATGGCGCTGGTAGAGACGTGGCGCTGTATGATGCTCTTGAGAGACCACCTAGTGTTATTCAGTTCAGCGATCATGTAGGAGGGCGTGTTGCCCATGAGTGGCGTAACGCTGGCAAGGGTGATGAGTGGGGAGCCCATGGCAGGGTCCGCCACGAGAGAGAAGCGGTACGTGTGGCCGAACACCTGCAGCGCCACCGTTTCGGCGTGGGCGGACACAAGAGTGAGGTACGCCTTCTGGAACCTCGGGATCCAGAGCAAATCCGTGGCCTCGTCTGCGAGCTGGCCGCGCTCTACAATCCCCGTCACGTTCACCGTCGGGGGGATGTTGCCCATCAAGATCACTTTTTTCGACGCACTTGCCGCTCCTTCGAGTTGCTCCCGCAGAAAGGCCAGCTGCCCACATGGGTCCTCTACGTCCTCCGCCACAGCGGGCTGCAGATCGCGGCTGTAGATCACGGTGTTGAGCACCACAATGCGCAGGGTGTCCGACGCGTCCCGCACGTAATACCCACACTTGGTGAAAGTGCTCTTCTCTGATTCCAGCAGTAGCTGGCGCATCTCCAGCACAGCGGCAGCAGCAGACAGGTCCGGCTGCTCGCTCGCCGCGTAGTCGAAGTGGTAGGATGGGCGGAAGTCTGTTCCGCCCACCGCAGCCGCGAGGGTCGGGGGAGCGATCGACCCAGTAGTACCGATTGTGTTGAGGGAAAGGCTAAGGGGGAAAAAGACGTCATCCACTGTGATACCAACTTCCTGGGCCTTGTGCCGGGACCAGGCACCGGTGAACATGGTGTAGGACGATTTCTGGAGGCTGCAGTCCGAGGAGACAGAGAAGGCCAGAGTGATAGGGCTCTCACACCCTGTGTCACCCAGCAGTGACGTGGATTTATAGCTGGTACATGTGCCGTAGGCATTGGGGGTTCCGAACGCTGGGTCTAGGTCGATATCACCAATGAGTGAGAACTGGGTAGCGGCTCCGGAGTTGGGCAGCAGCCGGAGGAGAAGTGCACAAGCGATAAGTAAAAGCCGAAGCATTTAAAAAGTGTCTGGTAGGTGTGCGTCTGGTGAAAAGGGGGGGGGGGGAAAGGGAGATGAAGAGGCAAACAAAGGTAATCCGTGCTGCGAGAGTCCACTCTACAATCAATTGCACCATCCCTCTACCTTCACAGAGGTTGGCAGTAGAATGTTTTCTTCGGGTTCCGGCCTGATGCTAATAATGCAAACGCCGTGGCGGATCGTCGCGGTGTTCATCATACGATTTGGTACTCTTACGGTGTGGTTCAAGAGAAACAGAACATGCCACAAGAGGTCTACGAAGGCTGGTACAGATACAGAGACAACGTGAGAGATCAGGGGAGCAAGGATTGTCCCTCTTAGATGGCCCATGCTCGAACGACGGACACATCGGACTGAGGGTTTGTAGGGCCTGCATCGCACTGGAATGCCCCACGTTGCCTCCCATTCTCATTTCTCTACGCTGGTCACCAGGAATGCTACATTTTTGATGGACAGATGCGTAACATGAGGAAAAGAAAGAAAAACAAGGAGAGACCTCATCCGTAAAGAAATCTCCACGCATATGAGAAAAAAAAAGTTGGTTTGGTTTCTCTGGCCGCGTCTATTCTGTCACGCTATGGAGGAGGGACTGTCTCATTCTTTCCTCCTTCCTCAGCCATGAGGCACGTCTCCACCGCCTTGTAGCGGATGTTTGTCAACGAGCACACTGTTACGCGCCGGCACCACTCCGTATCGCAGTCTGCCGCAGCGGCTTCGTCGGTGCCCTCAGGGCCAACGCCGCCGGTCGTGAGGTTGACAAACTGGCCCCAGACTGTATCACTGCTGCCAAGCAGCTGAAGCTCTTCTTGAATCCCCGCCACATCGTCCCACGTGCTCTCCAGACCAAGAGCGGCGTTTACCTCCACTTCGGACATGTGGAAGTTGCTCTGCATACGTCGCTGCATCAGACCCGTAACCAAGCCAGAGGTTTCATTCAATTCAGCGATCATGTAGGAGGGCGTGTTGCCCATGAGTGGCGTAACGCTGGCAAGGGTGATGAGTGGGGAGCCCATGGCAGGGTCCGCCACGAGAGAGAAGCGGTACGTGTGGCCGAACACCTGCAGCGCCACCGTTTCGGCGTGGGCGGACACAAGAGTGAGGTACGCCTTCTGGAACCTCGGGATCCAGAGCAAATCCGTGGCCTCGTCTGCGAGCTGGCCGCGCTCTACAATCCCCGTCACGTTCACCGTCGGGGGGATGTTGCCCATCAAGATCACTTTTTTCGACGCACTTGCCGCTCCTTCGAGTTGCTCCCGCAGAAAGGCCAGCTGCCCACACGGGTCCTCTACGTCCTCCGCCACAGCGGGCTGCAGATCGCGGCTGTAGATCACGGTGTTGAGCACCACAATGCGCAGGGTGTCCGACGCGTCCCGCACGTAATACCCACACTTGGTGAAAGTGCTCTTCTCTGATTCCAGCAGTAGCTGGCGCATCTCCAGCACAGCGGCAGCAGCAGACAGGTCCGGCTGCTCGCTCGCCGCGTAGTCGAACTGCGGCGTGTCAGTGGGTCCAATGGCTGCGATGAAGCCGGGGGTCCTGGCTGACTTCTGTTGTGTGTTCCACATGCTTAGTGCGAGCGTGGTAGGAAGCAGTGCTTCTTTTACGGTCAGATTCGCAGGAAGGTCGCGGCGAAGCATTCCACCTACGAAGAGGGTCGCATTAGAGCCCATGGTTGCCGCGTCCTGTGCCATGACGGTCACCAGCTGCATGGGCGACTCGCAGCCTCGTTGGCCGAGTCCTCTTGATGTGGCGTAGTTCGTGCAGATGCCGTATGCCTCTGCAGTGCCGTAGCAGGAGTCGATCTCCGCATCCGACAGCAGATTGATGGAGAATGGCGCAGCGCTCGCTGTCAAGCGAAGCAGAAGGACGGCAAGGCTCAGCACCAGGAGGTGGAGGTGAAGCCGAGCATACGGCCCTTTCTGGACCGGCCGAGCAGATGACATCTAGCTGAACGAACGGTAAAAACTTAACAAGTTGTATGCTGCAAATCAGAAGAACCAATCTTCTCTTGCAATGAAAAAGAGGGAGCACATATTTGATCCCAGAAGGTACAACAAGCACGTTGACATATAAAGAGCAATGGTGAACACCGCTAAGCAGCTCGCCCAAGTCTCTATCGTGTATCTCACTCTGTGGCCTAATCCGGCTTTTTGTTTGTTGTAGTTGTTTTTCTTTATGTTGATTGGATTGGCTGTTCTGCTTCAACCCCACAGTGCCCACACCAGCAGCAGCGCATATCCGAGAGAAGCCAGCCACTTGTACTGTGTGTACCACGGTGAAGCACGCCACGTGAGCAGAGCTGGCAAGCTGCCGTCCTTTCCCTCTAGCGTGTGCTGTTCTGTGGAGAGGGTCCGATTGAGCCGCAGACGCTGCTCGAGATGCCGCAAGGCGCGTTGCGGTTGAGCACAGCCGGCGCTCCACCAACTCCATAACAGCAGGTCTACGTCGGCCACCGACGGCACGATTGGGAGGTGCCACGCCAGCCAGTAGCACAGGTACTGCGGCGGGGAAGAAGCAACGGATCCGCCAGCCCATCCCTCCCGCCACCCATTACGGCCCAGACGCCGCAGGTCTGGCCTCCAGCCGAGCAGTAGCCCAACCCCGCACCCGGCGCCCCAGATGAGCAGCACCACAAGGCGGAGGAGCTGGTACAGCACCCCGTCGCAAGGGGTGTAGAAGAGGCCGCGGGCATCGAGGGACCCCCGCGCCCCTGCGTAGGCGTCAGCCCCGCTTGTTAGCACGTCATCAGGCAGACCAGGGTCTTCGGTACTGCCCAGCATGCCGTAATGCGCCAGAAAAGGCCCATCGGTGCACCATGATGCGTCCACCTCGACGGCGTAGTACTCTTCCATCTCTTCGGCAGACGATGCGGTGCCGGCGTACCAGTCTAACTGGAGGCGGCCGCGGCGCACCACCCAGTGCGCATCCTCCGCTCGCTCAAAGCGCACGTAGACGAGCTTCCCGTCTCCCTGTTGCGGGACGTAGTGCGCGGCGGTATGGCCCACGCTCGCCTCCAGGGACTCTCGTAGATTGAGGGCGTTGCTGCCATCCACCCCGCTGAAGGTGACCCACGTATCGGGAGGTAGGTCGTGTGTTACTGCGGCGGCTGCAGGGACGGGGAGCTCCAAGCCAGGATCACGATCCTCGAACCCACCAGCAAGAAACCTGGGGCGTACTTCAGGGGGTGACGGCGCTGCTGGCGGCCCCGGGGGCGCTGTGCGGGACCCCCTCTGCAGTCGCTCCTGCCAATTTCCGGCGTCGCGCTTCCACATGAGGCAGGTCCTTTGCTTTCTGTTTGAGAGAGCGCAAGCGCACAGATGCGTTGTACACGAGGAAGAGGGAGTTTGTAACGTGTGGACGGTTCTAAACACTGCCGCGATCGTGCGCTACGATCTCCCTCGTAAAGACCGCAAGTGCATTGAGATTAGCAAAGGAGACGAAAGGGATAAAGATGGAGAGAGAGAGACAGAGACAGTTAACCATATAGTTATTGTTGTGTTTAAAAGAAGAGATCCTCTCTTTGCGGCAGCAGTGGTGCGCGACGAACTTGTGCATACGCGTCACCAGCGAGGCCCTGTGGTCCTTCAGATTCAAGATGGGTTTTGGTGCCTCAGTACGTCCCCCAATCCGATGTATCTGGATCCTTCACGAGTCATCACGGATACCATCTGGACGAATGGCATCAAGTACGGCAAGTGCTTCGACACGTGTCGTTCTGGCCGACGCTGCTGCGCAGCCGCACTTTAGCTGTGGGCATCGTCATAGGGCTGTCAGCTGGGCACACGCATGCGACATACGCTTCACTGGCGTTCGCGATGGGTGTGTCGCACGACACAAAAGAATACGGAGGATGGCCTTTAATGACGGCGTTGGTGAAAAGCAACACCTGCAGCACCGGTGCGTCCATCACATCAGCGAGATCCACTGTCAGACCGTTTGATAAGAGGAGCTCCGGCCGCCCTTCCGGGAGCATGGGGCAATCGGCGGTGACGGCGACGCACCCTGAGGGTCCGGCAGCGAAGAGAAGCGGGCTTGGGATTTGCGGGCCATTGAAGGATGTCGTGCCACTAGGATCAACAACGGGCCACAGCGAGCCCGCTCCTTCCGTAAAGTTCATCGGCACTGTTGACGGCGGGTCGGTAGGGCGGAAGTACATCCACTCCGCCCAGCCCGGTATTTCAATGTTGGGCTGGTGCAACTGCCTCTGGATGGTCTGCAGGGCCGCCTGAAAGGCGCTATGTTCCTGACCCTGGTCCGCCCTGCGGGCCGGCCGCCCCCCGCGTGTCTCTCTCTCTAGTCGGGACATGGTGAGTCGAAGGTGAACGAGATAGTAGGGCAGAAGAAAGAAAGATATGACCATGATGGCCATCATCATGTAGGCGATACGCCGGCGGCGCTGCAGACGGCGGTGCTCCCGCGGGTTGAGCGACGTCCTGCTGTGAACAGGGTTTGCCCTCTGTTGGAGCATCCCGTCCAGCTTCCACAGGCTGCCATAGGGAAGCATATCGACACCACAAGAGGTACAGCGCAAGCGATTCCTGCGGCCTTTTTGTTCCGCAACGTTTCGATCTAGCAAACCTACTTCTTCCTGTCTTTTGACTATTAATATTAGTTTAATGTTTTTATTTTTCTTTCGAGGACGAAAGAGCACCGGGAGGGTGATAATAAGAAAAAAAGCAAATAAGTGCAAAGGAATAGACAGAAAAAAGTAAAGTAATTGAGCACAGCAGCGCTAGCCAATAGCAGGGCAGATTCCTTCGTGGACCGTGCGTGTGTAACGCGGCGCCAGAACTGTAAGGGATGATGATAGAGTCTACAAGTATATAGTAGATTACATGATAGCAAACACGGGCACCGGTTCAACAGCGTTTGCCCCTCCCTCTCCCCTCTCCTCCCTCCAGACATCGACAGGAGGAAGGGAAATAATATCTATGAGGATGTACAGCGGCTACAACACAGGGGTTTGATTCGCCGACCGGCTCCCGGCCCGCATGGCGAAGTACAGCTGCTGCAATCTCTTCTGTTCATCGATCGCCTCCTGCGGGACGTCGGGGAACGCGTTCTGCATCACTTGGTGGTACTGGCTGAGGTCTGAGAGCTGGCGGTGGCGCTGGAGCTCAGCGTTCAGCACTGTATTTGTGGCGGATGCGGAAACAGGCTGGAACTGGAGGAAGGTCCGTACTCCATCCTGGGAGGACCTGTTGATCCACTGTTGGTCCTCTTCTTCCAGCTCAACCACGCCACTCCTACCCTTGTCGCACCGCGCAGGAGGGCGCAAAAATCGGCGGGGCGGCTGCAGTTCCCGCGGCAGCCACCGCGAGAAACTGCCGAGGTACTTGGCGGGGTCGGCGATGGTGGTGTCGTACGCGGGGTTGTCTGCGTGGTGGTAGTGGGCCGCGAAGCTCATACCGTTGTAGAAGGCAGAGAGCTTGTGCCTCATCTCCACCGTGTCATGGAGGGATCCCGGCTCCGTCACGGGGGCACCAACGCTCTTGGGAAAATGGTGCTCCCGGCCACCCGCCAGCAATGCTGCGGTGGTGGACCCGTAGGTGGGCGGGGCCGGCTTCCCCGACACACCTATGCGGAACAAGGAGAGCTGCTGCACCCCAGGCTCCCCGGCGGCGGTGCTGCGCAGGAGATAAATGGGATCTGGGCTCAGCTCCGCGAGGCCCTCCTGCTCCACTATCTTCTCCATCGCCTGCTCGCTGATGAACTGCACCACTTCCGCGTTGGCGCGCTGGCAGAAGAACACGGGGTGAATCTGCCCCATCATCGTCGATAGAACACCCGTGTGCGGCGTCTGGCTCTCTGTGAAGGCCTTCTGAAAGTCCACCCGCTCCAGACCCTTGGAGATGCGGCTCGCCTTCTCGAGTGTGTGCAACACGTCCGGCTTCAGCAGCCCGTTGGAGATGACGAACTCCTCTGCCAGCTCCCTCATGCGATCGATGAGTTGCGGACAGACGCCGTCCGCCCTCTTGCGCCGCTCGCCCTCCTCCTCCTGCTCCTTCTGGGCAGCCATTTTCTCCATCTGCGCCTTAGGGAGGCGGTGTGACGAGTACGTGGAGTGCACCAGCTGCTTCAGAAGCGTCTCCCACGAGACGGGGCTGATATCCGTCGACACGCCAAAGGGCGAGTACATGTCCCGCACCTCTGTGACGTGGCTCAGGTAGTCCACCAGGCGGAAGCCCCCCAGGGCCAGGTCGAAGACTCCAAACCCCTCCCCGATGGCAGCCGCTGCAGCGTTCTCGAAGTTTCGCTTCACATCGACCGAGCGCTCCACCACGGCGAGACCGTTGTCGTGAATGATGCGGACAGCGGTGTCGCTCGGGCGGGAAATAACCGTCTCCAGAAAGGGCACAATCGTCCCGCGTGCCGGCCTGGAGAGGAGGTGCCGCTTAAGGACAGAGCCGTCGCCAAAGACCAAGTAGAAGGAGTCGTACGCACTGAATGGCATGCTCTGCCCCGTCTCGCCCATACCGAAGGGCCCGGAGCGGTTGAAGGACAGGTGCCATTCTTGCAGCGTGTGATTGAGCTGCTGCAGCCGGTCAGGGACAGATATGAGGAAGATGCGGGGGATCCGTGGGGACTCGACGCACCACTTAGCGGGGCCCTGGCAGGCCGCGTGCACCACTCGCGCATCGTTGAAGAGTGACGCGATGGATGCGGCGACACCAAGGTTGGGCGTGGCGTCGGGGCTGGGTGTTTGAGAGGAGCTACCAACGCATGTTTCTGTTCCTTCGAATCCGTCGACGTGGTCGCCAAAAGTGGTTATGGAAGTGCCATCAGCGTGCAGGGCGACTCGGGCGTACACCTCGGGGAGATCGCTCATACTGATACCGTGCGTCATGTCGGCACTGGTCAGCGTTCCGTCCCACGTGTCCATCCGGCGCAGCTGCTCGTTGAGCGCTCTGGGAAGAGGCGTTGCTGTAGACACTGTGGAGTCGGGTCTGAAATCCTCGTCCCCCCAGCCGCTGTCGCCTGGCTGCCCGAGAGGGTCGATCGTCCGACCGGCGCCGTCTGGCGAGGCCCGGGCGGAGGGCCCGAGAAGGGTGCCGCGGGCGTAGTAGTACACAATGCTGACGCCATCCTGCCGCGACATGGTATGGGCGTGGTTGGTCGGGTCGTACGTGATGTGCTGGTCCCGGAATACATTCAGCCGCAGGAAGGAGTCGGCAACGTTCTCCTTGGACTCCGCCTGGCCGAGGAAGGCCATACTATTGCTGTATACCGAGCGAACATACATCACACCGCTGGTCAGCGTGAGCGTCTCGCAATATCGCGACGGGGTGCTCTCCTGAAGGATAAAACTGCGCGTCGGGGCGTCGGCGCCGACTTCCCGACAGCGGTGCCGCACGGCGCCGTCAGGGAAGAGCGTCTGTGTCATCCCGGACTCGAAGTAGCGCGTGACGATGCCGCTCGTCTCGTCCACGGAGCGGCGCACCTCCCTCTCGAGGGACGCCTGCAGCTTCGATGTGGCGCCCTCGTTGCAGTGAACGCAGTAGACGGTCTCGGGGAGGGACAGGTGGTGCGGCGTGGCGGGATTCGAGCTGAGGCTGTACGAGAACCACAGCACGCCGTCCCCCTCCCGGTTGTGGAAGGTGAAGTTGCTGCTGGTGATGGTGATGTCAAGCGGCTCCACCCGCAGCTCGCGGGGCTCGAGACCCTTGACGGGCTCCTCGAACACCTTCTGCCCCAACTGATCCGAATTCGTCCTGGAACCGAAGGGCACGCTGCCCGCATTCTCCATTACGGCCGGATCGGGGGGGAGCTCTCCGCGAGCGGTCCACAGCCGGACGTCCCCGTTGGGGGCGATCGGCGGGCAAAGAGGCGGCTGCGGGCGCTGTGGAGGGGCTTCGACCAGCCCCGCCTCTGGGGGCTTCTCCAACTCCACCATGCTATTCCGGCTGTGGCGCTTGTGGCTGCGCCTGTCCCTCTTCTTCTTCACGTCCTTGCTGTGTCCCTTGCCCCGAGATGAGAAGCTCAGGATGCTCTCGGTGTCCTTCACGAGGCTCACCACCGAGGCGGCCCGCTCGTCCCCGGTTCGGGAGGTCTTGGAGAGCTGGCGCTGCGGCAACCGCACCGGCGGCTTGGCGCGATTGGCGATGGTTACGGTGAGCCCGTCATCGAAGCGCACGGTGAGGTACGCCGCCTCTTCAGGGGAGGAGCTGGACCTGCCCAGAATCTGCATCAGCTCACTGACGTCCTCATCGGTAATGGGCGGTGGGATGTTGTAGTGTAGCGTTGCGGTGACCTCACTGGCGCACAAGAAGCGGCACTGGCGGCTGTAGTTCGTCGTGACGATCTCCACGACGGCATCGCAGAACGGGTAGAGCGCCTGCCGGCCCTCCGCCGCCAGGTACAGGTCCTGGCCCGGCCGAAAGCTGCGGAGCTCCTCCAGCGGGATCTTGTTCTCCGAGGGGCCCATTGTGTTGTCCATCTCCGCCGGGGGCTCCGAGGGGGCCTTCCCGCCTGCTGGGGCAGCGGGAGCGGGCAGCGCCTGCGAGGAGGTGTGCAGGTTGGGGTACTCCAGCACCTTGGCCAGCAGCTGGTCCATAAACTCTGAGGCTAGCTTTCCATGCTTCCGGGGCGAATGTGGCGCCTCCGCTTGGTCGTCGGGGGCGCTGAACGCCGTGAAGGTGACGGGGCCGACGCC
Organism: Vickermania ingenoplastis; assembly: GCA_010157825.1. NCBI lineage: Eukaryota > Euglenozoa > Kinetoplastea > Trypanosomatida > Trypanosomatidae > Vickermania > Vickermania ingenoplastis. Next base: position 15,011 of record VFSE01000171.1, read on the forward strand.
CGACGGGGACGCGCCGTCCTCCCGCTCAACGGTGTTGCGGCTCTGCCACCGCTTCCACGCAACGAATTGGTCGATGGGAAGGCAGCCGCTAACGGGGTACACCCAAATAAGACTGCGGCGGCGCCGGGGCGGTATCGGGACCCCTGCGACCCAGAACTGCGCCTCGCGGCGAGCGGGATAGACGTTCTCCGCATTCTTGGAATGTTTCGCTGCGTACGCTTCGCCAGCTTCCACGGCGGCGGGGTCGGCGTCCCCCTCCTTCGCCGCGAAGCCGTACACGGACGCGATGTGCTCCCCGAAACGCAGCGGAAACTGCGCGAGGCGGTAGAGCGCTGTCGGCAGCGAGAGCACTTCTTCAATGTTCAGCGGTGTCTCATCGAGGATCTGGGTGCGGGGCGGCAGCAGCTCCACGGATCTCGCAACTTCCACCAGCAGCGTGCGCTGAATGACGTGAGCGCGCTCGCGGGCGGTGAGGTTGCGCTCCACCGCCAGCTTTAGGTTCTCCTCCTCGGAGGTGAGCTGCCGGGCGAGTCTGACGACGAGATCCTGCGGTACCTTGTCCCAGAGCGGGCCGTCCGACACCATCTCCGCACTGTGGGTCACAGGAGCTGCTCTGGGGTCCCGGAGGGCGGCCACCAGTGATGGACGGTTGAGGTGCTTCAGAAAGCTGTAGCAGGCGCGGAAGAGGGATATGCGCTGGTTGGTGCTCTCGGCGTGCGGGAGCAGGCGGCCCCCGACGCGGCTGCTGTGGAACTCCTGCATGCGCTGCACGGCCTGCAGGACCTCACTCTTCACCGGCTGCGCCTTGCCGGCGTTGCCGCGGACCGCAAGTTTGGCGGACGCTGGAGACACGGAGCACCCCCGCTTGGCGTAGAAGAAGGCCCCCAGGCCCTTCCGGACGTACTGCCGCACCAGCCACTCCACCTCCTGCGGCGAAGGATCGGCGGCCTCCACCTCCCTGTGACAGTGCTCCAGGGGATACACCCACGCCGTTGGCTGGGGGGGATCGGGCGGCGGCTTCTCGGCCACCTCGTCCTTCACCTCGTGCTTCACGTTCCCGGGGCGCTTGGCGGCCGGCTTCTTCGCGTCCTTTCCCTTCGCCGGGGGGGCCGGGGAGTTGTCCTTCTTTGCCTCGGCCTCCTCGACGGGCGGCGCTGCGGCCTTCTCTGCGACCGCCACCGACGCCGTGCCGCGGTTGTCTCCAATCCTCGCACGCACCTCCCTCGAATCCGGCCGGAAGAGGCGGCGGGCGGCCCCGGCGCCGGCGTCGTCCAGCTGGCACACGGCGCTGAGCGCTGGGGGCAGGGCTTCGGGCTTGTCCAGCTGCACGAGACGGAGCGGCTGAGCGCGGATCAAGTTGGTAGTCGCCTGGGAAATGAGCGCCATGAGGGCCGTGTAGGGCATGAACTCACCGCCGAGAAGCTTTTCCCGCTCGTACACCTGAATTCCTCCGTCGGAGAGCGGGCCGTTGCGGGCACGCAGCTCATCTCCCGACAAGCCGCTCGTAAACACCTTCAAATGCTCCAGGCGGAGCTGGAACGGGCGGAACGCATCCCTCGCTCCCTGCGTGAAGTTCGGCGCCTGCCGCCGTGCCCACTCGGCTTTCAGCGGCGGAGGGAGGTCTGTGGCCTTCTTGTGTGCCCGCCAGTGGCTGTAGATGGAGACAATGCTGGCGAGCTCGTAGAGCGGGGCGACGGCCTTGCGTCGGCACACGTTGATCCAGTCGTCATCCGACGGATGCCCCATCTGGTTGGTTCGGATGATGGCCCACATCGGCTCCGGCGGCGGTGCGGGAGCGCCGGGCTGCTCCGCCTGCACGGTGCTCTGGTGGGAGGGCGATGCGGCGCTGCGGGGGGTGACGGACAACGTCGGCATCTCGACCCCGCTCGTCGCCGACCTCGCGCCGGCCTGCCCCACAGCACTGGGCCCTGGGAGGAGCGCCATCTGTCTGTTCAGGTGGGCCTCAAAAGGTGTGGGCATGTCGGCCAAGGCGCCGGCGTTGAGGCGGGCCCCTAGCGGCTCTTCCTGTGTGACCATGATGCGGAGGTGTGGGTCGCACTCGCTGTTGGGCGGCTTGGTCCCGTCCAGCGCCTTGTCCATCTCCGCTTTTTGCTTTTTAAGTACATTCTGCTTCTCAATGAAGTCCGCAAAGGTTTGGCAGTCGTACAGTATGGCGTCCACGTCGACCCCGGGCTCGAAGAAGTTCGGTGGTGCGCTGTCGCTGGGGGTGGCGGCCCCGCCCTTCGGCCCGCCCTTCCCCCCCTTGTTCCGAGACGAGCCGCGCGAGCCGTCGCTCCCCTGGCTGCCCGCCTTGCGGCCGCCCGACTTCTTCGCCATGGAGAAGCGCGAGCTGCGCTTCGCGCTGTCCCCCTGGTTGGGGGCGGCGAGCGTTGGGTCCACGAACTGCCCGTCGTTGGCGTACAGCAGCAGCCGCAGCTGCGCGTGGCGCTCTCGTGGGACCTTCTCCGCCGAGGAGGGGTCTGCTGGTCCCTCCTTCAAGGCCCGCAGGAGGCGCGGGTCACTGACGGCCCACACGACCGCGAGTTCCTCCACATCCGCCGGCACGACCTTCTCGATCGTCCCCCAAAAGGTGTCGTAGACGTCGCCGATGGACCCGTCCTCCCTCGGGGTGAGCACCTCCTCCTGGCCCAGGAGCTCGTAGAGAAAGAGCATCTCGGTGGTGCCGTCAAACTCCGCGACGGCGTTGGGCTCAAACGAAGCAAACTCGTGCGTCTTGAGGTACGTGTCGATGAGCCGCTGGCGCTCCTCCTCCAGCTCCTTCACGTGTTCGGGGCTCATGGCCACAAGATCCTCCTCGGCTTGCTGCTGTGCCTTGCGGGCCGCGCCAGCGCGCTTCCCCGCGTTGGTGCCCTTCTTCTTGCCCTTGCCCGTCCCACCTTCCTCCTCATTGGCGCGGTCGTCGTGCTCCTCGTGCAGCGGGGCACCGGCGCGGACAGCTTTTGCGCGTTCGAGTTCGGTGATGTACCGCTTTGTCCGTTCCAGCTCCTTGAAGGCCACGGCGGTGTTGCATAGCTTGTAGTGCCGCCCCGTCCGCTCCTTCCCCAATGCCTGCGCCATCTGAAAGCGCAGCAGACGGGCCATCGATGCCACATCGACGCTCGAGTCGGAGCACACGACGGCCAAGTCGATCTTGGGCTTCTTGCGGCCCGCAAAAATGGGCCCCTTTGGCTCCGGTGGCGCTGCGGGCGGAAGCAGTGGCGAGGTGGTGGGAGGTGTCATGTCTGCCGCCTCCGACAGGAGACTGGGAGAACGAAGAAAAGGTTCAAGGAACCGGAGGAGCTGCAACGCGCCGCTGTCTGCACACTCCGCGGTGATAAAGGAATTCTAGGCTAGACGCCAGACAACTGTTCAGTCGCCCGTAGCCACAGAGGAAAGAAATAAGAGGAGGAGTCGATGATGTTGTACAGGCGAGAGAGACAGGCCCCATAAACCCCAAGCATTCCGGAGTTCAACATTATTCGGTGTTGTTGCTTTTTCCTTTTTAACAGAAAAAAATCAAAAAGAGACCACATCGTTGCAAATGAAGGAAATGGCGGGGGCAGTACCGGCGGCTTAGGCCACAACAGCACGGCGGGTGCCCTTCTTGACGAAGATGGCGCGCTCCTTGCGGGCGGCCTTGGCACGGCGCTGCAGCAGAGGGAAGGACAGGTTGGGCTGCGTGTACTGGGACACAGCGCTGCGCTTGACGAGGTGGTTGGGGATGCTCTTGACCTCCAGCACCTCGATGTTGTGGTAGCGAGCGCGGTGGCGGGAGGCGAGGTCGTGGTAGGCCTGGCTCACGGCACCAGCCTTGGACACGTCGCGGAACTCCTTCACCATGCGGGTGTAGCCGCAGCGCTGGCTGTAGTACGCGATATCGACCACGTAGTTGCGGGCAGCAATCTTGCGGTCCTTCACAACCTTGCACGAAAGGGTGTCACCGTGGGTGGACTTGACCTTGTTCTTGATGCGCATCATGCGCCAGAAGCGGCTCTTGGCCACCACGTAGTTGGGGGCGAACACCTCAAACTTGTACACGGTGGGCTCGGGGTTCTTCTCCGAGGGAGACTCACGGCCGATCACCTGGTAATGGCGAAGGTGGGGCTTGACCATTTTCCTACTTCGGTTGCTGCGAGACTCTTACGCACGGCACAAAGGTACAGACACCAGCACCACACGGACGCAGAGAACAAGAAGGAAGAGAAGGATAGAGGGAGAGAGGGGCGAAGAAGTTTAAGCAACAGCAGTGCGGCGAGGCAGTTGAGCATCCGCAGAGGAACAAGGTACGATTACGTATTCCCCTACCACAGCCCATAGCAGATGTTCTGCCGGATACCTCATATACACTTTTATTTATGATTATTTTTGCTGTAGTAAATCAAAAAGAGACCACATCGTTGCAAATGAAGGAAATGGCGGGGGCAGTACCGGCGGCTTAGGCCACAACAGCACGGCGGGTGCCCTTCTTGACGAAGATGGCGCGCTCCTTGCGGGCGGCCTTGGCACGGCGCTGCAGCAGAGGGAAGGACAGGTTGGGCTGCGTGTACTGGGACACAGCGCTGCGCTTGACGAGGTGGTTGGGGATGCTCTTGACCTCCAGCACCTCGATGTTGTGGTAGCGAGCGCGGTGGCGGGAGGCGAGGTCGTGGTAGGCCTGGCTCACGGCACCAGCCTTGGACACGTCGCGGAACTCCTTCACCATGCGGGTGTAGCCGCAGCGCTGGCTGTAGTACGCGATATCGACCACGTAGTTGCGGGCAGCAATCTTGCGGTCCTTCACAACCTTGCACGAAAGGGTGTCACCGTGGGTGGACTTGACCTTGTTCTTGATGCGCATCATGCGCCAGAAGCGGCTCTTGGCCACCACGTAGTTGGGGGCGAACACCTCAAACTTGTACACGGTGGGCTCGGGGTTCTTCTCCGAGGGAGACTCACGGCCGATCACCTGGTAATGGCGAAGGTGGGGCTTGACCATTTTCTATCTTCAAATGCTATTCATTGCGGTCCAGTCGTCAGTCAGAGAGAGAGAGAGAGAAAGGAGGGAGGGGGGGAAGGCATGAAATGGGGTTCATGATATGATGATGTCGAGAAGAGTTGCAACGCATCGCCTCTAATGGATGAAGCGCAGAATGTATTGAGAGCGACTTGTGTCTCCCCCGGGTCAATCATCTACTATGAAGTTGTAAATTATTTACTTGTTGTTTTCTGTTGATTGTCAAGAGCAGAGTAATGCAGAGGAGCCGTGGAGCTCCCTCGGGGCGTCCGACATCCAGTCCGCCACGATCATCTCAGCCACAAGAAGCAACGTGCTGTCAGCTGGTGCTGTCAGCAACGGTGCCGCACGGCCCCACTGGCGACGCTTCTTCAGCACGGGGGGCGATTCAATCGGCTCGTCCGCCCCGGCCTCCTCCAGGCGCCAGCACCGCTCGGTCTGCCGGCAGAGCCGGACGACCTCTTCCGCAAGGCAGGTGGCCAGGCGTCGGCGCAGCGCGCTCTCCAGCGGCACGTTAGTCCACGGCGGCGCCTGCAGGGACGCGACCATCCACGCCGTAACGTCGGGCCAGGAGGTCCAGCAGACGTAGGGGGTGGCGGCACACGGCGCCCCAGAGCCAGGGCCGCAGATACCGTTGAGGTATGGCGGTGGCTGCTCCTCGAGCCGCGCCGCCGTCACAGCCGCAGCGGTGGCGGCCAGTGTGTGCGTCCACCAGAAGCGCAGATGTGATTCCCCTGGAGTCGCGCCCGACGGATCGGCAGGTAGCGTCGACGCCACGGCGTCGCGGAACCGGTTGTACAGCACGTAGCCCAGAAAGGTGTGCGGCACAAGGGGATCTGCGGGGGGGTCGGCCTCGCGGCGTGGCAACCCTCCCGGAGAGGCCGACTCGTGCACGGGAATGATCGGCTCCTCGCTGCAGTAAAGCGTGTGCTCGATCTCCTGGCAGTGGGCGGTGAACGCCTCCGCGGTGCGGTAGAGTCGCTGCTGATGAACGGCGGGGAAGAGCAGCGCCAGTGCCTCACCGTCTGCGCTCGTGCAGCCTCCCGCAAGAGGGCCGAACACATCCAGCACCGCACAGGGAAGCGGTGGCTGCAACGCCACGCATACGGCTGCTGGCGATCGCGGGGAGGAGCAGTGCATGGAGGCAGCCCCCTCCGCCACATCGCGGTTCGGCGTGCGCTCTGCGTGTTCAGGGTTACGAGGAGGTGTAGGTGGTGGGAATTTGCGCAGCAGGTCTTGCAGTAGGCGTGGATAGGAGGGTGGTGGGGCAGGCAACGGGTACTGCTCCAGCAGGGCAGCAGTAACCCCCCTACCGCTCGACACCCGCGACGGCTCCAACTGCGGCGCAAGTTCTCCTGAGCGGAGGTTAGGGTTAGGGTTAGGGGGATCAGGTGTCGCTGTGGCAAGCGGCGGCGCGGGCAAGCGATGGAGTAGCGCCGCCACGAGGCCTCCGCAGCCGGCAAGAGGAGTCTGCGGACAAGGGCCAGGCAAAAGGGCCGGCGGCCGAGAGCCGCCGGGGCGGCAGCCCGGCACGGGGAACTGCTCGAGGAGATTGTTCATGTTCATACGAAGGCTCGGGCTTAGACCGTAGGCAAGGGCTACCGAGAGGCTGGAAATACTCTAGAGGCAACGCAAACCAGAGCCGCAGAGGGCTACTCGAAGTCTGTGGTGTGGCTGGTTGGGTGATCGATATGAGCACTACTACGGCAAGGCAACGAGAGAGAAACAGGGGCAGGGTTTGGCAGGGAGGGGCTTCGAAGTCTTCTCTGTGCGTGTGTGAGTAGGTGGAGGGGAGGGGATATGTGATATGCGTTTGCCTCTCTCTCCGGCATCAAATGCTATCTTCTACTGTGGTGCTGTCTCGAAGTCCCGCCTCTGAAAGACGAGGCACGGAACACGAGTAGAAAAAAAAAAGTCCAACGCAAATATAAATTCAATCCCGCGATCTCGTTTTTCTTTGATGAGACTTAGTCTATGCCTTGGTCTCCTCGGCCTCCGGATGCTCCGGCTCGGGCTCCGCGGGCTGGCCGACTTGAATGGGTCCGGCCGGGAGCGGCACGAGGGGGGCGCTGAGGTAGTCGCTGTCCAGGTCGATGCCGGCGTCGTCGAGAGTGTCCAGCTCGGCCAGCATTTCCGTTTCGTCAATGTCGTCGGGCACGTCATACGCCCGTCCCATGATCTCCTGGATCTCCTGTGTGTCATAGTAGAGTTCTGCCAGGTCCTCCTGCAGGTTTTCGATCTTATCAATGTTGAACTTGGAAAGGTCCTTCTTGAGCGACTTGTGCGCGCCCTTCATGGCAGTCACCTGCGTCTGCGTGTCCTTCATCGTGTCGACGGTAAACTTCAGCTGGTCCACATTGAACTGTTGCGCCATCATCGTGTCCTGCTGCTTTTCATAGGAGCGCTTCTGTTGCAGCAGCTGCATCGCCCGCTGCTTGTAGCGCTGTTGGGTGCTACCGCTGCTTCGCTGTATTTGTTCCTTGAGTTTGCGCAGCTCAGCGTCAATCTTCGCGATGCGGCCATCCACACTCTTGACACGCTCGTCAACGCGCTGGCTGGCGTCGTCCAGGGTCGGCTTCGACTCTTTTGATTGCTTTCCGAATAAACGATTCATTAGCAGCTGCAGATCGAATCAGTAAAAGAGAAAAATGTGTATATCTTGAAAACAAGGGGGTGGGGCAGGCAACAGAACCACAGTGGACGCTGGCCTGGGTCCAGAGGGAATGGTTCTCGTTTGTTTAAAACTTGATAAACACAACTACAGAAAAAAAAAAGTAATGGGAGTGTAGTAATAACAGCATGAAGCGTCCGTAAGGCAAACGACACCCATCAAGCCCGCAAACCCAAGGAGAGAGAGGGAGAGTCCGTTGTATCGGTATCCTCACACTTGCATTCAAAGAACAACAGGTTCGACTGTAGGTCACAGATTATTTTTTTTGAATCCTACTGGGAAGCACGTAAGAAACATCATAGGAAGGTACTTTACAAGTGGTTGGTTGGGGGTAATCGGCCTCACATGCCCGAGGCGGAAGGAGGCTGCTTGATCATGCGCTTCTTCACCTCGGAGAGTTTGAGGGTGTGCGGCCGGGACTGCTCGGCCCATGTGCCTGTGCCTGTGCTGGACGATGTGATCTCCGCCCGCGGTCGCCGGTGGAGCGGCGGGGTGGTTCCGGATGTGGAGTCGCGCTCCTCGTCGTTTTCACCGCCCTCTTCCTGGAGCCGCTGCTGCTCCTTGATGAAGCTCTCCCGTTCCTCGAGGGACTGCTTCGTGATGCGCTTCAGCACGTTCACCTCGGAGGCGACGAGAGCGTTGAGGTTGAGCTTGCCCTTGTTGTAATCCAGCGCGGTGTCCCACACGTGGCCCTCCTCACCGCCTCCGGCCGCTGGCGGCTCGTTGCCGCTGCTGCGGGCCCCAGACGCGGAGATACCGCCGGTGGGCGTGAAGCGGCTGTTGCTGCTGTAGTCGGAGGCCTTTCCTTTGGCGACGCCGGTGTAGAGGTAGTCCGGAAGGAAGTTGGGCAGCTGCAGCTGGCGCTCCCTCTCCTCCTCGTCCATCTCGGACGGCGGCCGCATCAGAGGCGGCACCGGGAATACCATCGGCGGACGCGCCGAGGGCTTGCGGCTGACGCCGGCCGAGTTGAGCACGGATTGTACGCCCTCCTTCTGCTGTCGCATGTGAGGGGGGATGGGCGACTCCCAGTTCAAGAGCGTCTGCACGATACGAGACGGGGCCCAGAGCGAATCCTGGAAGCGTCGCTGGCGCTTCACCTTCTCGCGCTCCGCGTACCAGTCATCCCCGTCCGGAGACGACGGGACGTCCCTCATCTCGCCCATTTGTTTGATGTTGAAGGAGGTGGGCACGACGTTCTTGATGAAACTTTCTGGGATCTTGGTGTGCGTCTCCACCACGGGCTCGACCAGCACTCTCTCCTTGTCGAAGAGTACGTTGCTGGTATGGGTGTGGGCGAAGTCCTGGTACGTGTCGATCGCGATGAGGCCCGCATCGATGGACAGCTGTATCTCCTGCGCTTTTTCCTTGGCCGCGGAGGCTGGTATGTCCGCCTCAATCTGCTCCTTGAGGATCTGACGGATCGCCTCCTCGCGGCGGCGGCCAATGTAGGCCCGCTCCACGATGGTTGTGGCGCACTCGCCCTGGAGGGCGGCCTCCTCGAGGTTCTCGGCGGCGCCGCCCGCGCCGGTCCCGCGGCGCCCTTGGCCCTCGCTGAAGGAAACGCGCCGCGTGGAGAGCGCATTGATCGGATTGCCCTGCGCGGCGGCGAGGCGCACCTCCTCGGTGACGATGCGGGGCAACATACCGGCGAGCTTCACGGGGTCCACCGTTCCTGGAGGAATCTCGCGGGTGACGAACTCGTCCTCCGCCGCGGCGCCTTCCTTGAAGGCCACGCAGTGCACCTCCCTGGTGATCCCGGGCTGCTTGTAGGCCACCTTGTAGATCGGGATGCCCAGGATGCCCCGCATCGTCACGTCGTGCTCCACGTCGCTGGAGCCGGCCACGCTCTCCTCCAGGTCCTCCTGCTTCACCTCCGCCACCCGAGCGGTGCCGGGCGGCGCCGGCGGGGGGCCCAGCGGCGGTGCTTCCACCGTGGTGGGCTCTTCCAGGATGGATGCGGTGGAGTTGCGCTTTGGCTCGAGCGAGCCCTGCAGCAGCATCTCCTCCGCCGACCCGGCTGTCTCGGCCTCGGGCAGGGCGCTGGTGGAGCTCTGATCCGAGAGCCGGTGCCGGCTGGAGCCGAGGGACCCCACGCGCTGAAGAATGAAGGTGCGGCCCTTGTTCTTTTTGACGAGCTTCTTAATCCGTGGCCGGAGCTCCTTCACGATGCGCAGCAGGCAGTCGCGCACGCTGTCATCGTCGTACGTTCCCCGCATGAAAGCAAAGACGTACGGCGCGTAGACGTCTGTGGTAGAATCCACCATCATGCTGTCCATGCGCCCGCCGCGGCCCCTCGCCGTCACCGGGTTGTTCGTTGGGGGGCGCTGTGTGGTGTTCTCCGGGGTGCGGTACATGCGGTCCTGCGTGCCCCTGTACCCCGCGCGGTCGAAGACGGGAGAGCGCTCGCCTCGAATGGCGCTCTTTCGCGGCGGGGTCCAGAGAGTCTCGCGGTAGGGCAGGCGGTCGCCCGAGAGTGCCGCCATGCTGCCCCAGAACGCGAGCTGCCACGTGACGTCCTCCTCGGCAAGCCGGTTGGCCTCGCGTTCCATCTCCAGCACGGCGTTCTCCACCTCGTTCTGCACATTGTGCCCGTTAAAGAACTTGTAGCCCACGACGAGCCGCTGCAGGACGTACTGCCGCCGGGCCGCCTCGAAGTAGTTGAGGGACTTCTTCGGCAGTTGCGTCAGCGGCGGGGTAATGGGGCTCAGCTCCCCGCCGCCGAAGCAGCCGAGGCAGTTGATGGTCCCGCTCTCCCACGTCCAGACATACGTGTAGGTGTCCTCCCCCGTCGTCACGATGGTCATGGGGTGGGCCGTACACGGTGACCGGCCCGCCCGCGTGGAGGTGTTGGTGCTCGCCTGCCCATTGACAACCCCGTCCGGTACAAAGGAGCGGCGCAGACCGGCGTGGTACTCGTGCCCAACAATGTCGGACCCCCGCACATCGGGGTTGCCGACGAAGCACACCCCGCGGACGTCGTGCCGGTGAGCGCGCCACCGGTCCAGGACGACGACCTTCGTCTCGATACCAGGGATGACGTCCAGCGGCACGTCTTCCTCCCACGGGAGCTCGTTGAAGTCCAGCAGGAGCACGTAGCCCGACTGGTCCCCCACAGCGACGTAGTAGGCGTCTTTGAGCAGGTTGCGGCGGTTCTTGCTCCAGCAGCTGCTCGTGGAACGCTCGGCGGGGGGCATGCCGCCGGCGCTGCCGGGAGGGGCCACAAGAGATGTTGTATCGCTGTGGGCGGCCTTCCGCACGCCGTAGCAGGAGACCGACAGGGGAAGTGATGGCCTCCACCCGCAGGGTGGCGCGACAGCGCAGCACCTCCGAGGAGCTGCGTATATTCCACAGCTGCAGGATGCCGTCGTTCGTGCCCGTGAAGATATACCCGAGGTCCCGAACGGGGACGATGTGCCCAATGAAGCCCAGGGAGTCCTTCTGGCCCTCCTCGAAGTAGTTCCCCGGTTCCTTCTTTTCGTCTGCCTTCTCGGCCTCGTTGGTGTCGCCGTCCTCGTCCTCCCCCACCAACTTCGTGGGCACTGCGATCACGGAAGCCTCCTCGGTTGGAGCGTCGGTGGACTTGGCGGTGCTCGGCTCTCCGCCGCTGCTATGGTGCGGTAGCTTGCCCTTCTGCTGGCGCTGGGCGTCGGCGGTGGGGTCCGGGATGAGGCGGCCGGGGAAGAGGGCCATGAGATTCAGAGGGGCCTTCCAATCCTCGATCACGAGATTGATGTTGTTCATGTCACTGAAGCCGGAGAACATGCTCAGGTTGGCAGCGCGGATAGCCGCCTCTCGCTCCCGCTTGCGCTCCTTCGGCGGCTCCTCTTGCAAATTCGTGCAGGCGATGGCGTGCGATGTACTCTCCGTAATGGGAGAGTACCCCAGTGATCCCTTTCCACCGAGTACCACCACCCCGAGGGAGGGCAGGATGGCAACGCTGGTGCAGGCGCCGCCCTTGACGAGGAGGTTGCGGTGGGAGCTGATCGTTCCCGCCTCCTTGGCGTGCTTCAACTTGTGCCCCCCGCGCCTCCAGCTCCGCCTCCTCCTGGAGCTCGCGCTTGAAGGCGCTGTCCGGGTCCCCTCCGCCGTGGTTCAGGTGGTAGATGGAGGCGATGCCGCTGTGTGAATCTTCTTCATAGGCGGCGGTGAGGAGAGGCGCGAGCGCATTTTCTGTCTGGTTCAAAATGGCCTCCCCCGCGAAAAGGCTGTAGATGTCACAGGCCGTCTCGGGGAACACAAACTTGCGCAGCGCAGCGCCGTTGAAGCTGTTGTACTGGATGATGGCCCGCTCCCGAAGCAGGGCGACGTAGATGCCGCCGGCCCGGGTGCTCGTCTCCAAGGTAACGCAGCGCACGCCGCCCTCGACCTTCCAGGTGCGGACCACGCGGCTGCCTGTGCGGTAGTAGGTGAGGTTGAACTGATTCCCGTCGAGGTGGTGGATGAACGGGATTTCGTCCTCGTAGGCGGTCGCGTTGATGCTCGCGATCTCCTCCTCCTCGCTATCGTCATCCTTGGAGTGAATCGACTCCCTACGGTGCCCAAGTCCACCCTCCTCGTCCTCCTCTTCCTCGTCCACGTCGTTGAAGATGTTCGGCGTCATCCGCGGCACGGTGCCGGACTCCTTCGCCTTGCGCTCCTCCTCCTCCGCTGCGAGGAGCGCGTCGCGCTGCTTGCGGGCCAGTCGCAGGGCCCTGCGCTTCTCCGCGTCTTTCCGGGCCTTGGCGCGGGCCTTCTCGCGGTTGAGCCGGCGGTCCTCCCGGCGCTGGAGCGCGCGCTCGTGGGGGACGATCGAGAAGTTCCACATGACGATGTTGTCCTCGTCGGCCGTGACGATGAGCTTCAGCGTGGGGTCGATACTCATGAAGATGACGGGTTTGCGGTGGCCAAAGTAGTCCCTGGCGTACTCTTCATCGCGGGGGATGTCCCACGCCCGCACGCAGCGCCCGCCGAGCAGCAGGCGGTCGTCGAACCGCTCGTAGCGCGCCACCAGCATGTCCCCGAGGGCGACGGAGCTGGGGCTGTGGTCGACCAGCACCCCCATGAAGCTGCCGTTGAGCGCGTTGAGGAGCCGGATGACTCGCTTGCTGTCGAGAACGATGAGCCGCAGAGGATCGCTGTTCCGCTCCATGAAGCTGACGTCGATGGGGTAACCGCACGAGCCAAGGTCCGCGAGCCCCTGCACGGTGTTCTGCATGTCCCGCAGGTCGAGCTGGCGGATGAGGCGGTGGGAGCGGGACGTCCAGAAGGCGACGCAGTGGTCCATGCTCCCCGATACGATGAGATGGTTCTCCTCGTTCCAGCACATACACGTAATGCGCTTCGTGTGCCCGGATGGCTCGGCGCCGCCCTTCGAGGAGTGCGCCGACACGGAGGAGTCCATCGACTGCCGCCGTGACGAGCCCGGGGAGCTCGACTTGGCGCCGCGCTTGCTTCGCAGCTGGCGCAGCATGGGCGGCACCAGCGAGTTGTTCGGGATGCCTTCGCCGAGGGTGATGTGCGGCACGTTGAGGCGGGAGAACTGGCGCACCTGCAGTGTGCCGTCGTCGCTGCTGGTGATCATCAAGTCGGCGGTGTCAGATATAATGATGCCCGAGACGCTGCCGTCGTGCACCAAGAAGGAGTGCACGGGCTTCCGGGGCGACGGGGGCTCCACACGTGTGGCGGAGAGCTGGGTCACACAGAACCAGTTCATGTTGAGCTCGTACGCCTGGACGACGCCGGCCTCGAAGCCCAGCACAAGGTACGCGCCATCTTTGAGGCACGCGTTGGAGGCGAGCGGGTTGCAGCGGGCGACAGCCAAGGCGGTGGCGAACCAGCACTTACGTGTCGTTTCCGGGGCCTCTCCGCGCTGCGCGAGGCGCTTGAGGAGCTTCTCCGCGCCGAAATCGTAGAGGACGTCGGAGGAGGAGGCGACGGGCCGCTTGAGGTGGGTGTACGTTGGGGCGACGACGTCGAGCCCCTGGAAGTAGCGGTTCGTCTTGCCAAAGAAGATCTCCATCATGTCGTTGTGGTAGGCAGGAATGGTGTAGGGCATGCGGACGACGGTGCCGGCCACCACCGGCTGGCGGTTGCGGAGGCTGAGCAGGTCATCCGCCTCGAACTCTTTCTTCTCACGGTCTGCGCCGCGGGCGGCGAGGTCGTTGAGCACGGCGACACCGCTCTCCTCGGCGCCGCGAACCCCCAGCAGGGTGCGCACCACCTCCCCCGTCGACGTGCGCATCAGGGTGATCGTGCCGTCCATCGCCGAGGCGGCAACAACCTCGGCGTCGCCCATGGCAACGGTCGAGAGCGCCATGTCTGTAATGGCAGCGCGGGTGCAGACGAGATTGCGCTCGTGGACGATGGCCATGCGGTGCTGGGAGTCGAGCAGGCGGGGGTCGGGCCGCCAGAGCTTCACCAGGCCGTCGGGGCCGCCGGTGATGTAGCGGCGGCTGCGGTCGCTCACGACAATCTTCGTGATGGGCTCCTCGTGGTACAGGTGATGCACCAGGGGGTAGGTTGCCTGCCAGCTGCTCGAGTTGGTCGGCTCTGGTGTGAAGGTGAGCTCGTACTCCACGTTGGCGGACGGCGCCACCGCCTCATCGCTGTCGGCCTCGTCGGCCGCCGGCGGACCCGCGACGGCGGCATCGTCTTGTTGGCTCGAGTTGCGGCTAGAGGAGCGCCCCGCAGCCGCAGCGGCGGCGGCGCGGCGGAGCTCCGTCTCGAGGATGAAGCGCTGCCCGGCCTGAAGAATGTGGGCGCTGAACTCATCCCAGGAGACAAGGTCATCGGCGTTGGTGTCCATGAGCCGAAAGAGCTCCTTCACCGCCTTTATGTGCTGCTTGCGGCGCGGCTGGAAGGTCCGCACGCCGGGGTTGATCGGGAAGAAGAAACTGAAGTAACGAGCGGCGATCTGCTGCGCAAAAAAGACGAAGGGTACCCCGGCAGATGACGGGATCACGGACAGCGGCAGCGGCACCGTGGGAGCGGCCATGTTAGCCAAGGCGTTGACCTCGCGATTGGCCTTCGCCTCGGCCCGCAGCATCCGCTGATGCATCTTCCAGCTCTCCATCTTTCGGATCTCATCGTCGACGATTTTCTGGTTGGCTTCGATGTGATGGAGCGCGACGGCCGTCTCCCGCTCGTATAGGCGCTGGGCGGCGGCGCAGTCCATGAAAGTGTCCTCCTCGTCTTCTTCCGCCTCGTCGCTGTCGTCCTCGCTGCTGAGGGGCAGCAGGCACTCGTCCTGGCCGTCCTCTCGGTGCTCCGAGTCGATGCCCGGCCGAGTGGTGATGAGCCCAAAGAGCAGCAGGCGCCGGCGGCGAGTAGACGTCTCGTCGTCGTCCACCCGCAGCGGTGGAAGCAGCCGGTCGGCCTCGGTTTCGTCCGTTATCTGCATCGAGTGCCGGCGATGCATGAGGTCCCTCTTCTTTGGCTCCTGGGGTAGGCGCATGCGACGCACCTCCACATCCATCTGCGCGCTTTTACCTGTTTTCACGAAGTCGTACGCCTCAAAAATCCTTTTGATGTGCTCCAGATGCTCCAGGGGAATGTAGGAGCGGTCGACTCGGAGCTTCTCGTTACAGGCACTGGGCACATCGGTGAACTTGACGGAGCTGTACATGCTTGCGACCGTTCCGGTGAGGTGGGGCACCGACCGGCGGTCCGACTCCACAGACTTCGACCGCCCGGGGGTCTCCCAGTCGGGCACGGGCACATCTCCCCGCGGTGTCTGGGGGGCGATGGTCTGTGCCCGCCGGTTTGGGGTCGCCTGGCTCACCAGGGACTTGCTGCACCTCTCCTGCGGGGCCTCACTCATGCGAGCTACCCAACCAACCAACCAACCAACTAACTAATGGAGGAAGGAAGCGAGCGAATCGCAACGTATAAACTAAACTAAACTACTGGCAATAAAATACTTATTTCTATTTCCCACGCACACGTCTATCTATGTGCCTTGACTACACACTGCAAGGCAAGCCTCAGGGCCTTGGGCAAGGTTTGCGGTGCACCCTGGGGGCACTGCGCAGATGTATATAGATGTATGTGTAGTGGGACTCAATAAGGTCGGAGCGGAGTATTATCCAACGTTCTCTGTGCTATCGACTGGGCGAAAAAAAAAAAGACGTGATGTCGGTTTCTGAGGCTGGGGAGGGAGAAGGAAAAAAAAAAATGGAGCTGCGGGCCACACAGCAGCACAGGTGAAGACGGCGGGGCCTCGTGGAGGGCTATGCTAAGGGGCAGTTCCGCCACCACCACCCCCAGCAGAGTGTTTGTTAGTTATGTGGTTATGTTTATTGTCTCCGGATGAGTCAGCAAGCCACCAGTATCACACACACACACGCACACACCTGTGTTCTTTGCAATAAGAACAAAAAAAAGAAAAGAAAAAGTACGGCTGCCCCTCGGTTCACCACCCATTCTCTCTCCTCGGGGCCGGCGGGGCGCTCAGCGGCTGATGCGCTCGATGGAGCGGTAGAGGCGCTCGGCGTACTCCGGCGGGGGGATAACACTGATTTGTGTCCGGTCGTTGTAGAACCCCTTGGCGAAGTTCTCGAGTTTCTTGGAACTGTTGTACTCCTGTAGGACGTCGATGACGCCTAGGTAGTACACCTCCTCGCGGGCGGTGTCGTCCTCGTTGCGGATGGGGAGGGACAGCAGGCCGCCGTCGCAGCGGTGCAGGCAGGAGACGTCCTCCTCCCTCTCCGGCGAGCGCGCGGCGTTGGCCAGCAGCGACTCGCACTTGTCGCGGGAGAGCACCCGGCTCCGTACCCCGATCATCATGCTGTAGTCGACGATGCTCAGGGCCTCGAGGAACTGCAGGTCGAGGCGGAGCTGGCGCAGCAGCACGGCGCGCTGCTTTGGACCGCAGATGAGGAGCTGCTCGGGGAGGTCGTTGTCCTTCAGCAGCAGCGCCCGAAGGCTGTACGGGGTGCCTCCTTCCCGGGCTGGATCGCCGAGCGGCCAACGGAGCTGCCCTTGACGTCGTAGATGCGGTGAATGTAGTTGCGCGTGGTGAAGACGTTCTGCATGAGCACGTAGCACTTGGTGTTGCCGTTCTTGAGCCACTTCACGCTGATGATGGCGTAGAATCGTGTGAGGAGGGACTGCGGGTGCTGCTCGCTGTACGTCACGTACGCCGGGAGGTACCGGGAGGTGAGCATGGCGTAGTCGGCGTCGGGCAGGGACTTCATGACGTAATCGCCAAAATAGATGAGCGATGTGCCGCTCTTGCCGGGGGAGAGGCTCTCGCGCCACGTGGAGAGCTGCACCGCCTGGCGAAAGAGATCCATGGGGAGCTGGAGGAACTCGCGGATCTGGTTGAAGATGACTGGGGCGTGGAAACTGATGCGCAGCTCGTCCTCCCGGTAGTCGGTGCTTGAACTCGCGACGCTCATCGAGTTGGTGCGGGCGTGGCGCCGGGTGAAGGACGCCTCATTGAAATCTTCGTCACTGGTCGCCGGCGCGGGGGCGGCGGCGACGTCGAAGGCCTGCAGCAGGTCCGGGTCATTGTTCTCCTCCTCCAGCCGCGGCAGGGCGTGCGAGCGGCTGCTCGGGGTCGGGACGGCAGCGTTGCCGGAGAGGCGGAACTGGAGGTGCGTTACCTCGTTAATGGCGCGCTGCATGGAGGAACTCTTGACGCCCGTGAAGGCGGAGATGGTCTTTCCGCCTGCCAGGCTGGCGGATGGGCGGCCGCCGGGGCTGGCCGGCTCCGGCGAGGGGGCGCTCGCGGGCATCACCTTGAGGAAGGCGAGGGTGAGGGCGTGGCGGAGGTACCACGCCTTTGTCTTCTTGTCCTCCCGAATTTCCTCCCCAATTTGATTCGGGTTGACGAAAGACATGGGCGGGGTCGGCAGCCCGACGTCTGCGGGGCGGCCCTGCGTGCAGCTGCCGCGGAGTCGGATGCCCTTGCTGCCTTCGATGCCCTTCGGCGGGTTGCTCGCGGTGCGCTGGCGGCCTTCGCCCCGCAGCGCTGCGAGGTGCTTCCGCCGCGACTCGCTGCGGCTCGCCGTCTGCTCAATGATGGCCCGTGTCTGCCCCTCGGACTCGCTCGTGACGGGGGCGGAGAACTTGTAGTAGTACAGCGGCGCGTCCTCCGCCGCGGCCGCGGCCCGACACGCCGGCGGTCACAACCCCTGCCGGAGGCGGCGGCAGGTCGTCCCTGGTTGTGTCGTCGGCCAGCGGCTCGTCGAGATCGGCCGTCAGCGCGTCCGGCCCCTCCGGTGGTGCAAGGTCTACCGTGGATGGCGTGAGCGCCAGGGCCGGCTCCGGCGTGCGGCTGGAGGGCGAGTTGGCCAGGCACTTATCGACCTTGCTGGAGAGCCGCAGCAGCTGCTCGCGGTGGCGAATGCGGTCGTGCTCCATCCACACCCGCATGACCCGCACCTCCTGCGCCAGGGTCTTCTGCAAAAAGGCGCGGCACCGGCGCTCGCGGCGGAGCTGCTGGCGGAGGGAGAAGAGCTGCAGCTGCACGGCATCCATCGACCCCGTGTCCAGTCCACCGTCGTCCTCCCCTTCCAGCGCCGTCGATTCGGACTCGGCGGGAGCGCACTCCAGTATCTTCTTCTCCGCCAGCTGCAGCTGCAGAATGCGATTCTCCGCCTGCAGTTTGGCGACCAGGTGAGACAGCGGCGATTCGTGGTCTAGTGTGGGGTGCTGGGGCGGCAGCCCGCCGAGGCCCGCCTCCACCTCTCCGTCACGCTGCATCCCAGAATCACAAGACAAATGAATAGGCAGACTGTGGAGGTAGGTAGGCCCTTCGCACCTGTACAACGACGTGTGAGTGTGTATGTATCGTGTTTGTGTATGTAATGTGTGTGTGTCCCGATGAACCCGCTCGTCCCACAGCAGAAGAAGCGGGGAAAAAAAAGTGAAGAATACAACTTCACCCTGACTAAGAGGGAGCGCTGACTAAATATAATCTCGTGACTAAATATTTATTTGCGATGCTTCTTCTTCGTTCTTTCTTCTTGTTAGTGTCGCTGGGGTATTGTATTACCTCTGCAGCGGAGCGACGTCGACGCCCGTCCGGCATTCAAAGTCGAGGAGAAGAAGAAGAACCGCAGCAGAAACATCAAGACTCAACACATAACGAGAGCAGAACGCCAACGCCAACGCCAATGCCAATGGCTATGGACGTGTGTGCAGGTGGAGAGGTCCTCATGACGTGTTGGTTTTATGGATCGGTGAATGCCGAGATCCCCTCGCTGTGCGGCAACCAGGTGAAGGAAGGCCGGCGGCGGGGGGAATGAAATGAAACCGAATCGGTTCGCCCCGCCCACATTACATTAGTTCGCTCTCGCCGCGCGGCATGGTGTCCTGGATCGCCTTCTCCCGCTCCGGCACGAGGAGATCGGAGATGAAGTCCACCGAGTCGTGAAAGCAGTTGGTGCTGCCGTAGATGCGGCGGAAGCGCACGAGCACGTACTCCGTGCCGATCGGCGTCAGCGTCAAGTCGACCTCGCAGGCGGAGAAGGCGGAGGTGTCGTTGTTGGTCGGCGACGGCAGCATCGCGCTGCCCGGCGCCGAGGCGAGGGGCGAGAACTCCAGAGACACGCAGTCCACCTGAGGGAGCGGCGGCGGGGCAGGAATGGGCCCCTTGGGGGGGATGAAAGGCGGGGGTCGAGGCTTGTCTCCCTTGTCTTGTGCCACCTCGCTGCCCGGCTCCCCGTTGGCGGACCAGCGAGCCTGTGGGATCCCGGTGCTCATCCCAGGGCTGGTCTGCAGCGGCGCCTTCACGCTGCGCAGCCTGAGTGGGTGCGGCCGCGCGGCCGACACGGTGCGCTGGCGCATGGACATGGTGCTCGCGATGGTTGCCCGCATGGAGGAGCGCCGGGCTTGAAAGTCGGCCCCATCAAAGTGTGTGCGGTGCGGGTGCCGCGGTGGCAGGCCTCCGGGGCTGCGGCACTGGCCCGGGAAGGGAGACGCTTGCGGCTCCAGCAGCCGAGACTTGGCAGCGGCCGCTTCGTCGAGCTCGGCGGTGAAGCGGAAGGTGTACGTCTTGGACATGGTGGATCCGACCTCGCTAGAGTGGAGGAGGGTGAGCCGCCCGGGGGCCTTGAGGAGCTGCTGCAGGATCTGCTCCGGCGTCCCGCTGACCAGGAAGCCGTGCCAGAGGCAATCCTTAACGTTGTACGTGTGGAACAGCGCGGTGAGGTTGGTGGCCACGGCGAGCTTACGGCCCATCGGGTGACGCAGCAGCGCCTCCTGGATGCCGGAGACGAAGTTGTCGAAGGCCACGTAGTCCCCCTCCTTCCTCTCCACAGGGCTGGACGTGGCCGGCGACCCTCCTCCCTTACCGGTGGCTGCCCTGCCCCCCTCGCCACCACGAAATATGTTGATGAGGGACACGAGATCCGCCGTCTCGGCCTTGATGTTGTAGCGCAGGAAGAAGGCGCGCAACTGTTCCACCGTGATGACGCCCGTGTGGTCCACATCGACGGTGTCGAAGGCGGCGCGGAGCTGGCGCACGGTCGGCGGCTCAAGGTGCTTGGGGTGCAGCTTGACGAGGTTCTCTAGCGTGAAGTGCTTCTTGATGGAGAGCGGGGCGTTCTCGAGGTCCTTCGAGACCCACGCGCGGCGAAACTCCTCGAAGGTGATCTCCTTCCGCCCACCGTCCCCAGTGATGAGCCGTATCAGCTCCGTCACGTCCTCGGACTTGCTCGCCTCCTTCCCGAGACTGGTGAGGGCGTCGCGCAGCTGGTCGCGGGAGAGGCTGCCGAGCTCGTCCGTGTTGATCGCGTCGTACGCGCTGTGCAGGAAGGCCTCCTCGTCGGCGGTGACGGCCTCGCTCTTGCGGGCCCTAAACTTCAGAAAGTCCGCCTCGCGCGGCGTGCTGGCGTCGTCGTCTGTGCTCGCGAAGAGGTGCGGGAACACTTTGCGATGGCGCAGCCCCGTCTTGAACCACGGGTGGGCGATGACGTCCTCCCTGGAGAAGCGGTCGCTGGGGCAGCGCCGCATCATGCCCCGCAGGAGGTCCTTCACCTGCGGCGATAGCCGCTCCTCCTCCTCCGGTGTGAATCGCACGGCAGCCTCCTGGATGAGATGGAGGGTCTCCTCGTCGTCCCGGCCGTTGAAGGGGAGGCGGCCGGTGAGCATAAAAAACAGTATGACCGCCGCGCTCCAGAGGTCCTGCTGAAACGGGTCGACCTTGACCGCGGAAGGGAATGCAGCGGGCTCCATGGCGGGCGGCGTTGTGACGGTGACGATGCGGTTGGCCGGGTCGTGGTGCCGCGGGCGGTCCATCTCCTTCACGGTCGACGTGTTGGGGGTCGTCCACGCCGTCGATGGCCCGGCGGTGCCGGTGGTGGACCTGTTGCTCCCGGGCTTCTTGTTCATCAGCGTGTGGAAGAAGCCGACTTTTTCCTTCTTCTTTGTCACGCTGATCTCCGCCCCGGAGGTCCAGCTCTCCTCCCCGCTGTGCGCCAGGGCGAGCGGGGAGCCGGTCCCGACCGAGGAGGTGATGGACGCGCGCATCAGGTCCGCGGTGGAGTCGCCGTATATGCTGTCGTTCTGGAAGCCGCCGAAGTAGTCGAACAGGTTCTGGCTGGAGGCGGCGACGGCCTCGGGGCTCATGTAGTGCAGCGTGCCGGCCCCCTGGAAGCCGGCATCATTTCCCTCGCCGGAGGAGTCGAGGTCCTGCTCCTGGCGCTCCATCAGGTCCTCCACGCACTTGGTGGAGAAGCCAAAGTCGCAGACGAGCAGTCGGTTGTCGGACGCGAGGAGCAGATTCTCGGCCTTGAGGTCCTTGTGTGCGACGCCCTTTCGGTGGCAGTAGTCCAGCGCGGAGATCAGCTGCTGAAAGTAGTTGCGGGCGTCGTGCTCCGTGAAGTACTTCTCCGAGATGATCAGGTCGAAGAGCTCCCCGCCCTCGGCGAGGTCCATAATGAAGTAGTACGCCACAGTGGAGTTGAGGAACTTGTAGAACTTCACCACGTGCGGGTGCTCCAGCGACTGCATCATCGTGGCTTCTTTGATGATGTGCCGCTCCAGGACATCGTTGTAGTGCCGTATGGTCTGCAGGGCGAGAGCCTGCGGCATGTCGGACGACTGCGCGGCGTAGAGCAGGTCCTCCTTCTGCAGTACCTTCAGAGCAAAGCGCTGCCCGGAGGGGATGTATTTAGCCTCGTACACCGACCCGTACGCCCCCTCGCCCAGGCGCTGCCCGACCTCGTAGTCGGCGAGCACGGTGGCCTCGTCGGCGAGCTGCTCCGCATCCTGCCCCGTAAACTGTGAGCTGAGCGACTGCGGCATGGCTAGCGATCAGTCGCGATTAAACAATTTCGCGCCGTCCACCCGCTCCAACATACACCCGCTATAGACTCGTATCGCTCTCCTCTTATCCCCGTGAAGAGGTACAACAGCCCACTCTTCTGCACGTGACCAATTATTGTGTGGCTCCCTACCCACGATAGCAATGGCAAGATATAATAACAAGCCGGCGCGTCGCACGGGAGTGGCGTCGCTCTCGCTACCAAGGCGATTAAAACAGCAATTGGGAATAAAAGAGAAAAGGGCAGCAAAAAAATATAAAAACGGCTCCAAAATGTCCTCCAGTTCTTCAAAAAAGGATATCAGAATTAAAACTTATATCACAATTAAAACTTTGACAGTCAGTCAAAACAGCCGCAGTCCACTAGATGGACGCGAAGGATAGCGTAAGGGAGTGCGGCCGCTGCTGTGCGCTCAGAGAAATCCACAAAGGCAGCAGAGTGGCAGCGCATATCTAGCAGAGGGCCGGGGCGACGGGCAGTGAAGTGTTGTGCCAAGAGAACAAGAGAATAAAGCAGAGAGAAAGAGAGAGGAGAGAGAGAGTATATGTGCGTTACACTAACGTTGAACCGCATTCTATATAGGCATTGAAGTACGGCCTCTCCATTCGACCCAATTGCACAACGGTGGATGGGATATGGATAAGAGTATGATGGAGAAAAGGAGAGAGAATACTCCTCGGCTTTCTTCTTGTGTTCCTGTGAGGGAGATCGTCATTTACTAATCGCTGCACAGCTCCCAGTTCTTACAGTTCAACGGTGATGTTCCGTGTCTTCGACATTATTGTTTTCATTTTCTTTTTCAGTTTCTGATTTTATATATTATTTATCGAAATGGGTTAAACCCAACACTTGCTCAAAGCAGTAGGGCTGTCCAGCGGCCAGTGAGCCCAGGCTCCAACATTCCGCTGGGCCGCCGCGCTCACGTACGCTCCCACACAGCGGAAGCCGAGACGCAGATCCAACGCACACACACAAACACACAAACGGCTTCACTGCCACTGCGTCGCTTCTGGTGACATTTATATATATATTAGTGGATTCAAGAAAACAAGCGACCCAGGCAACGAAAACAAACAAAAAAAAACTAGGAGAAATTACAGCCGTACGCCAAACTCCTGGCAGTACGAGCACTATGGCAACGTAAAAGAAAAGGTGTATTTTTGGAAAAGAAATACGTAAAGAAAAGAAGAGGGTGCGCAGGCGCCTCAGACGCCGGGGTGGCGCTGGGACACCTCCGGGCTGCTCTCGGGTTCTACGGTGCGCTGGCTGCCATTGGGGGCCAGCGTTTGGCGGAGCCGGCCCGAGGCGCCGACCGACGCGTGCAGCGACAGGGACTCCGCGAGCTGGCTGCGGCAGGAGGTGGCGGGATCCGTCGGGAGGTAGGGGTCGGCGACGGCCACTCGCACCTCCCGGCGGTGGTGGAGGCGGGGCCGGGTATCCTCCCAGGCGGGTGCCGCAAACGGGTCCCTCGGCCAGACCGGCGTGCGTGGCGCGGCGGTGCAGCTGGAGGCCGGCGCGGACGCGGACGCTGGCGCTGGGGCTGCATCGCACTCCTCGGACGCCGTGCGCTTCTTCTGCCGGAAGCAGGGCAAGCAGCAGCACAGCAGGCGGAGCAGCGACACCACACGAGAGCGGAACAGAAAGAGCGCCACCGCAGCTGCCACCGCGAGCGCCGCGACGGTCACGAACCCGAAGGAGCGGCCGTAGCAGCGCTGCCGGAAGGAGCACACCACGTTGATGACGCTGCAGCTGCTGCAGCTGTCCGGGATGGTGCCCGACACGCTCGGCCCAGAGCTCTGCGTCGTGTCGCCCTGCGCGCCGTGCGTCTTCACCACTTCGGTGACACTCCACGAGACGCGGCGCGTGTCCGCCGTCTCCCTGAGGGCGTTGAGGAGCAGCAGGTCGCAGTGCGCCTCGTGGTCGCTGTCGTCCTGGTCCCGCACCTCCAGCTCCAGGTGCACCACCTCCCCGGGCTCGATGCTGAGGCGCCGGGACGGCATCGGCAGGACGCCGGCCGAGCAGTTGTCCGCGCTGAAGGTGAAGGACGACACAATATGGCCCGTGTTCTCCACGTCCACCAGCAGCAGCGCCCCGCGGCTGTCCGCCTCCATCGAGTCCTTGTTGAGCCGCGCCGACGTGATCTGGCCCGTGGCGACAGACACGACGTACTGCAGCGAATCCGCGTTGATGGTCACCGTGATCATCGTGCTCGGCGGCGCTGAGGTCCCGAAGGCGAGGTTCGTGAGCCCCGGGTTCTCTGCGCTCCTTGTGAGGCCCATCAGCGTGCCGTAGCTGCTGGCGAGGTACTTCGTGGGCACTCCAGCGGCAGCGCGCTTGGCGTCCGCTGCCCGGAGCTCAGCGAGCTGGTTGCGGAGGCAGCTGCCTGGGGCGAGCTCGCAGCGGCTGCCCTGGGAGTTGAAGGCGAAGTAGGACACCCCGACCTTGTTGCACTCCGTCCCGTCCAGCGTGACCATCGTGTTGGACAGGATCATGTACTCCGCGGCGCCCTCGCCGTACAGGGCGCTGGTGACGGTGGGGAGGAACAGGAACTTGTCCGACATGTACTGCGGCTCCACGTCGGGGTGGAAGGTCCCGATCAGCTGCCCGTACGCCCCAAAGTTCGTGTCGGCGGCGTCGAGGTGGCTGGGCGAGAGCTGCAGCGTGCTCGACTCCTGCCGCCCGTCGGTCGTGTTGCGGGTGAAGGTGAGGTTAATGGTGAACTCCATGCTGGCCGAGCCCATGGAGAACCCGCTGTACCACGAGTCCCCGAACCGCAGGCACGAGGCGACGGAGTAGGCGCCGAAGATGTCGCAGGCCATCGCCATCCGGGCGTTGGCGCTGCACATGTGCGCGGCGGAGCAGACGCCGCAGTCACAGCAGTACCCCTGCGAGTACGGGATGGGCTCCCCGGTCGTCGTGGAGTACGAGAGGCCGCAGGTCGCCTCGGCGTTGAAGCCATCCTGGCACAGCTTGCCGATGGATCCCTTCAAGTTCTCCTCGTACGGCTGCGCGTTGAAGTCCGACACGTACGTCAGGGGGTACTGGAACGAGACGGCGGAGCGGCTCACGGTCATCTTGATGGGGTCGAAGGTCACCGACGTCGAGCCCTGGGTGGCGCCACCGATGAAGTTCATGACCTCCACGCCCGGCTTGAGTTCGGCGTCCACGGAGAGGGCAATGACGAGCTTTTTAGAGCACTTCAGCGGCTCTAAGCCGTTGTTGGTGCACTGCTGGAGCTGGGACTGCGCCACCAGAGCCCCGCCAGCCGGGCGGAGGCAGCTGCAGGCGAGGAGCAGCAGCGTCAGCGCTGCCCAGGCCAGGCGGTGGGAGTGCCGCACACTCCGAGCTCGGCGCAGTGTGGAGGTGGTGGTGGTGGTGGAGTGATACATCAGGCGAGGGAGGAAGAGGAAGAGGAAGAGGGGGAAGGCGAACTAAAGCAACACGGAAAACAAAATAAAATCAATCACAAGGAAGGAAGATGAGAGAGGCAAAGCAGAGTACACATATGGATTCATGTGTGTTGTAAGGCACAACATTGGGTATGGGCACGGCGCACACCTACTCAAACATCAGGCAGCTGGCAGCCCGACTAGGGGCTGGGCAAGAAGAGTTCAGCGTATCGACACACCACGAAAAAAACAACTAGAGAATAAGTGCGCGGCTTGCCCAGAGGCAGCAGCACTCAGAGAAAAACTATAGAGAAGTGAGAAAATAGAGATGGTCTTTTTTTATGTTGTTACACCAAACACATGCTCAAAGCAGTAGGGCTGTCCAGCGGCCAGTGAGACCCAGGCTCCAACATTCCGCTGGGCCGCCGCGCTCACGTACGCTCCCACACAGCGGAAGCCGAGACGCAGATCCAACGCACACACACAAACACACAAACGGCTTCACTGCCACTGCGTCGCTTCTGGTGACATTTATATATATATATTAGTGGATTCAAGAAAACAAGCGACCCAGGCAACGAAAACAAAACAAAAAAAACCTAGGAGAAATTACAGCCGTACGCCAAACTCCTGGCAGTACGAGCACTATGGCAACGTAAAAGAAAAGGTGTATTTTTGGAAAAGAAATACGTAAAGAAAAGAAGAGGGTGCGCAGGCGCCTCAGACGCCGGGGTGGCGCTGGGACACCTCCGGGCTGCTCTCGGGTTCTACGGTGCGCTGGCTGCCATTGGGGGCCAGCGTTTGGCGGAGCCGGCCCGAGGCGCCGACCGACGCGTGCAGCGACAGGGACTCCGCGAGCTGGCTGCGGCAGGAGGTGGCGGGATCCGTCGGGAGGTAGGGGTCGGCGACGGCCACTCGCACCTCCCGGCGGTGGTGGAGGCGGGGCCGGGTATCCTCCCAGGCGGGTGCCGCAAACGGGTCCCTCGGCCAGACCGGCGTGCGTGGCGCGGCGGTGCAGCTGGAGGCCGGCGCGGACGCGGACGCTGGCGCTGGGGCTGCATCGCACTCCTCGGACGCCGTGCGCTTCTTCTGCCGGAAGCAGGGCAAGCAGCAGCACAGCAGGCGGAGCAGCGACACCACACGAGAGCGGAACAGAAAGAGCGCCACCGCAGCTGCCACCGCGAGCGCCGCGACGGTCACGAACCCGAAGGAGCGGCCGTAGCAGCGCTGCCGGAAGGAGCACACCACGTTGATGACGCTGCAGCTGCTGCAGCTGTCCGGGATGGTGCCCGACACGCTCGGCCCAGAGCTCTGCGTCGTGTCGCCCTGCGCGCCGTGCGTCTTCACCACTTCGGTGACACTCCACGAGACGCGGCGCGTGTCCGCCGTCTCCCTGAGGGCGTTGAGGAGCAGCAGGTCGCAGTGCGCCTCGTGGTCGCTGTCGTCCTGGTCCCGCACCTCCAGCTCCAGGTGCACCACCTCCCCGGGCTCGATGCTGAGGCGCCGGGACGGCATCGGCAGGACGCCGGCCGAGCAGTTGTCCGCGCTGAAGGTGAAGGACGACACAATATGGCCCGTGTTCTCCACGTCCACCAGCAGCAGCGCCCCGCGGCTGTCCGCCTCCATCGAGTCCTTGTTGAGCCGCGCCGACGTGATCTGGCCCGTGGCGACAGACACGACGTACTGCAGCGAATCCGCGTTGATGGTCACCGTGATCATCGTGCTCGGCGGCGCTGAGGTCCCGAAGGCGAGGTTCGTGAGCCCCGGGTTCTCTGCGCTCCTTGTGAGGCCCATCAGCGTGCCGTAGCTGCTGGCGAGGTACTTCGTGGGCACTCCAGCGGCAGCGCGCTTGGCGTCCGCTGCCCGGAGCTCAGCGAGCTGGTTGCGGAGGCAGCTGCCTGGGGCGAGCTCGCAGCGGCTGCCCTGGGAGTTGAAGGCGAAGTAGGACACCCCGACCTTGTTGCACTCCGTCCCGTCCAGCGTGACCATCGTGTTGGACAGGATCATGTACTCCGCGGCGCCCTCGCCGTACAGGGCGCTGGTGACGGTGGGGAGGAACAGGAACTTGTCCGACATGTACTGCGGCTCCACGTCGGGGTGGAAGGTCCCGATCAGCTGCCCGTACGCCCCAAAGTTCGTGTCGGCGGCGTCGAGGTGGCTGGGCGAGAGCTGCAGCGTGCTCGACTCCTGCCGCCCGTCGGTCGTGTTGCGGGTGAAGGTGAGGTTAATGGTGAACTCCATGCTGGCCGAGCCCATGGAGAACCCGCTGTACCACGAGTCCCCGAACCGCAGGCACGAGGCGACGGAGTAGGCGCCGAAGATGTCGCAGGCCATCGCCATCCGGGCGTTGGCGCTGCACATGTGCGCGGCGGAGCAGACGCCGCAGTCACAGCAGTACCCTGCGAGTACGGGATGGGCTCCCCGGTCGTCGTGGAGTACGAGAGGCCGCAGGTCGCCTCGGCGTTGAAGCCATCCTGGCACAGCTTGCCGATGGATCCCTTCAAGTTCTCCTCGTACGGCTGCGCGTTGAAGTCCGACACGTACGTCAGGGGGTACTGGAACGAGACGGCGGAGCGGCTCACGGTCATCTTGATGGGGTCGAAGGTCACCGACGTCGAGCCCTGGGTGGCGCCACCGATGAAGTTCATGACCTCCACGCCCGGCTTGAGTTCGGCGTCCACGGAGAGGGCAATGACGAGCTTTTTAGAGCACTTCAGCGGCTCTAAGCCGTTGTTGGTGCACTGCTGGAGCTGGGACTGCGCCACCAGAGCCCCGCCAGCCGGGCGGAGGCAGCTGCAGGCGAGGAGCAGCAGCGTCAGCGCTGCCCAGGCCAGGCGGTGGGAGTGCCGCACACTCGAGCTCGGCGCAGTGTGGAGGTGGTGGTGGTGGTGGAGTGATACATCAGGCGAGGGAGGAAGAGGAAGAGGAAGAGGGGGAAGGCGAACTAAAGCAACACGGAAAACAAAATAAAATCAATCACAAGGAAGGAAGATGAGAGAGGCAAAGCAGAGTACACATATGGATTCATGTGTGTTGTAAGGCACAACATTGGGTATGGGCACGGCGCACACCTACTCAAACATCAGGCAGCTGGCAGCCCGACTAGGGGCTGGGCAAGAAGAGTTCAGCGTATCGACACACCACGAAAAAACAACTAGAGAATAAGTGCGCGGCTTGCCCAGAGGCAGCAGCACTCAGAGAAAAACTATAGAGAAGTGAGAAAATAGAGATGGTCTTTTTTTATGTTGTTACACCAAACACATGCTCAAAGCAGTAGGGCTGTCCAGCGGCCAGTGAGACCCAGGCTCCAACATTCCGCTGGGCCGCCGCGCTCACGTACGCTCCCACACAGCGGAAGCCGAGACGCAGATCCAACGCACACACACAAACACACAAACGGCTTCACTGCCACTGCGTCGCTTCTGGTGACATTTATATATATATATTAGTGGATTCAAGAAAACAAGCAACCCAGGCAACGAAAACAAAAACAAAAAAAAACTAGGAGAAATTACAGCCGTACGCCAAACTCCTGGCAGTACGAGCACTATGGCAACGTAAAAGAAAAGGTGTATTTTTGGAAAAGAAATACGTAAAGAAAAGAAGAGGGTGCGCAGGCGCCTCAGACGCCGGGGTGGCGCTGGGACACCTCCGGGCTGCTCTCGGGTTCTACGGTGCGCTGGCTGCCATTGGGGGCCAGCGTTTGGCGGAGCCGGCCCGAGGCGCCGACCGACGCGTGCAGCGACAGGGACTCCGCGAGCTGGCTGCGGCAGGAGGTGGCGGGATCCGTCGGGAGGTAGGGGTCGGCGACGGCCACTCGCACCTCCCGGCGGTGGTGGAGGCGGGGCCGGGTATCCTCCCAGGCGGGTGCCGCAAACGGGTCCCTCGGCCAGACCGGCGTGCGTGGCGCGGCGGTGCAGCTGGAGGCCGGCGCGGACGCGGACGCTGGCGCTGGGGCTGCATCGCACTCCTCGGACGCCGTGCGCTTCTTCTGCCGGAAGCAGGGCAAGCAGCAGCACAGCAGGCGGAGCAGCGACACCACACGAGAGCGGAACAGAAAGAGCGCCACCGCAGCTGCCACCGCGAGCGCCGCGACGGTCACGAACCCGAAGGAGCGGCCGTAGCAGCGCTGCCGGAAGGAGCACACCACGTTGATGACGCTGCAGCTGCTGCAGCTGTCCGGGATGGTGCCCGACACGCTCGGCCCAGAGCTCTGCGTCGTGTCGCCCTGCGCGCCGTGCGTCTTCACCACTTCGGTGACACTCCACGAGACGCGGCGCGTGTCCGCCGTCTCCCTGAGGGCGTTGAGGAGCAGCAGGTCGCAGTGCGCCTCGTGGTCGCTGTCGTCCTGGTCCCGCACCTCCAGCTCCAGGTGCACCACCTCCCCGGGCTCGATGCTGAGGCGCCGGGACGGCATCGGCAGGACGCCGGCCGAGCAGTTGTCCGCGCTGAAGGTGAAGGACGACACAATATGGCCCGTGTTCTCCACGTCCACCAGCAGCAGCGCCCCGCGGCTGTCCGCCTCCATCGAGTCCTTGTTGAGCCGCGCCGACGTGATCTGGCCCGTGGCGACAGACACGACGTACTGCAGCGAATCCGCGTTGATGGTCACCGTGATCATCGTGCTCGGCGGCGCTGAGGTCCCGAAGGCGAGGTTCGTGAGCCCCGGGTTCTCTGCGCTCCTTGTGAGGCCCATCAGCGTGCCGTAGCTGCTGGCGAGGTACTTCGTGGGCACTCCAGCGGCAGCGCGCTTGGCGTCCGCTGCCCGGAGCTCAGCGAGCTGGTTGCGGAGGCAGCTGCCTGGGGCGAGCTCGCAGCGGCTGCCCTGGGAGTTGAAGGCGAAGTAGGACACCCCGACCTTGTTGCACTCCGTCCCGTCCAGCGTGACCATCGTGTTGGACAGGATCATGTACTCCGCGGCGCCCTCGCCGTACAGGGCGCTGGTGACGGTGGGGAGGAACAGGAACTTGTCCGACATGTACTGCGGCTCCACGTCGGGGTGGAAGGTCCCGATCAGCTGCCCGTACGCCCCAAAGTTCGTGTCGGCGGCGTCGAGGTGGCTGGGCGAGAGCTGCAGCGTGCTCGACTCCTGCCGCCCGTCGGTCGTGTTGCGGGTGAAGGTGAGGTTAATGGTGAACTCCATGCTGGCCGAGCCCATGGAGAACCCGCTGTACCACGAGTCCCCGAACCGCAGGCACGAGGCGACGGAGTAGGCGCCGAAGATGTCGCAGGCCATCGCCATCCGGGCGTTGGCGCTGCACATGTGCGCGGCGGAGCAGACGCCGCAGTCACAGCAGTACCCCTGCGAGTACGGGATGGGCTCCCCGGTCGTCGTGGAGTACGAGAGGCCGCAGGTCGCCTCGGCGTTGAAGCCATCCTGGCACAGCTTGCCGATGGATCCCTTCAAGTTCTCCTCGTACGGCTGCGCGTTGAAGTCCGACACGTACGTCAGGGGGTACTGGAACGAGACGGCGGAGCGGCTCACGGTCATCTT
This sequence comes from Vickermania ingenoplastis, assembly GCA_010157825.1. Classification (NCBI taxonomy): domain Eukaryota; phylum Euglenozoa; class Kinetoplastea; order Trypanosomatida; family Trypanosomatidae; genus Vickermania; species Vickermania ingenoplastis. The sequence continues at coordinate 45,810 of VFSE01000171.1, forward strand.
GATGGGGTCGAAGGTCACCGACGTCGAGCCCTGGGTGGCGCCACCGATGAAGTTCATGACCTCCACGCCCGGCTTGAGTTCGGCGTCCACGGAGAGGGCAATGACGAGTTTTTTAGAGCACTTCAGCGGCTCTAAGCCGTTGTTGGTGCACTGCTGGAGCTGGGACTGCGCCACCAGAGCCCCGCCAGCCGGGCGGAGGCAGCTGCAGGCGAGGAGCAGCAGCGTCAGCGCTGCCCAGGCCAGGCGGTGGGAGTGCCGCACACCGAGCTCGGCGCAGTGTGGAGGTGGTGGTGGTGGTGGAGTGATACATCAGGCGAGGGAGGAAGAGGAAGAGGAAGAGGGGGAAGGCGAACTAAAGCAACACGGAAAACAAAATAAAATCAATCACAAGGAAGGAAGATGAGAGAGGCAAAGCAGAGTACACATATGGATTCATGTGTGTTGTAAGGCACAACATTGGGTATGGGCACGGCGCACACCTACTCAAACATCAGGCAGCTGGCAGCCCGACTAGGGGCTGGGCAAGAAGAGTTCAGCGTATCGACACACCACGAAAAAAACAACTAGAGAATAAGTGCGCGGCTTGCCCAGAGGCAGCAGCACTCAGAGAAAAACTATAGAGAAGTGAGAAAATAGAGATGGTCTTTTTTTATGTTGTTACACCAAACACTTGCTCAAAGCAGTAGGGCTGTCCAGCGGCCAGTGAGACCCAGGCTCCAACATTCCGCTGGGCCGCCGCGCTCACGTACGCTCCCACACAGCGGAAGCCGAGACGCAGATCCAACGCACACACACAAACACACAAACGGCTTCACTGCCACTGCGTCGCTTCTGGTGACATTTATATATATATATTAGTGGATTCAAGAAAACAAGCAACCCAGGCAACGAAAACAAAAAAAAAAAAAACCTAGGAGAAATTACAGCCGTACGCCAAACTCCTGGCAGTACGAGCACTATGGCAACGTAAAAGAAAAGGTGTATTTTTGGAAAAGAAATACGTAAAGAAAGAAGAGGGTGCGCAGGCGCCTCAGACGCCGGGGTGGCGCTGGGACACCTCCGGGCTGCTCTCGGGTTCTACGGTGCGCTGGCTGCCATTGGGGGCCAGCGTTTGGCGGAGCCGGCCCGAGGCGCCGACCGACGCGTGCAGCGACAGGGACTCCGCGAGCTGGCTGCGGCAGGAGGTGGCGGGATCCGTCGGGAGGTAGGGGTCGGCGACGGCCACTCGCACCTCCCGGCGGTGGTGGAGGCGGGGCCGGGTATCCTCCCAGGCGGGTGCCGCAAACGGGTCCCTCGGCCAGACCGGCGTGCGTGGCGCGGCGGTGCAGCTGGAGGCCGGCGCGGACGCGGACGCTGGCGCTGGGGCTGCATCGCACTCCTCGGACGCCGTGCGCTTCTTCTGCCGGAAGCAGGGCAAGCAGCAGCACAGCAGGCGGAGCAGCGACACCACACGAGAGCGGAACAGAAAGAGCGCCACCGCAGCTGCCACCGCGAGCGCCGCGACGGTCACGAACCCGAAGGAGCGGCCGTAGCAGCGCTGCCGGAAGGAGCACACCACGTTGATGACGCTGCAGCTGCTGCAGCTGTCCGGGATGGTGCCCGACACGCTCGGCCCAGAGCTCTGCGTCGTGTCGCCCTGCGCGCCGTGCGTCTTCACCACTTCGGTGACACTCCACGAGACGCGGCGCGTGTCCGCCGTCTCCCTGAGGGCGTTGAGGAGCAGCAGGTCGCAGTGCGCCTCGTGGTCGCTGTCGTCCTGGTCCCGCACCTCCAGCTCCAGGTGCACCACCTCCCCGGGCTCGATGCTGAGGCGCCGGGACGGCATCGGCAGGACGCCGGCCGAGCAGTTGTCCGCGCTGAAGGTGAAGGACGACACAATATGGCCCGTGTTCTCCACGTCCACCAGCAGCAGCGCCCCGCGGCTGTCCGCCTCCATCGAGTCCTTGTTGAGCCGCGCCGACGTGATCTGGCCCGTGGCGACAGACACGACGTACTGCAGCGAATCCGCGTTGATGGTCACCGTGATCATCGTGCTCGGCGGCGCTGAGGTCCCGAAGGCGAGGTTCGTGAGCCCCGGGTTCTCTGCGCTCCTTGTGAGGCCCATCAGCGTGCCGTAGCTGCTGGCGAGGTACTTCGTGGGCACTCCAGCGGCAGCGCGCTTGGCGTCCGCTGCCCGGAGCTCAGCGAGCTGGTTGCGGAGGCAGCTGCCTGGGGCGAGCTCGCAGCGGCTGCCCTGGGAGTTGAAGGCGAAGTAGGACACCCCGACCTTGTTGCACTCCGTCCCGTCCAGCGTGACCATCGTGTTGGACAGGATCATGTACTCCGCGGCGCCCTCGCCGTACAGGGCGCTGGTGACGGTGGGGAGGAACAGGAACTTGTCCGACATGTACTGCGGCTCCACGTCGGGGTGGAAGGTCCCGATCAGCTGCCCGTACGCCCCAAAGTTCGTGTCGGCGGCGTCGAGGTGGCTGGGCGAGAGCTGCAGCGTGCTCGACTCCTGCCGCCCGTCGGTCGTGTTGCGGGTGAAGGTGAGGTTAATGGTGAACTCCATGCTGGCCGAGCCCATGGAGAACCCGCTGTACCACGAGTCCCCGAACCGCAGGCACGAGGCGACGGAGTAGGCGCCGAAGATGTCGCAGGCCATCGCCATCCGGGCGTTGGCGCTGCACATGTGCGCGGCGGAGCAGACGCCGCAGTCACAGCAGTACCCCTGCGAGTACGGGATGGGCTCCCCGGTCGTCGTGGAGTACGAGAGGCCGCAGGTCGCCTCGGCGTTGAAGCCATCCTGGCACAGCTTGCCGATGGATCCCTTCAAGTTCTCCTCGTACGGCTGCGCGTTGAAGTCCGACACGTACGTCAGGGGGTACTGGAACGAGACGGCGGAGCGGCTCACGGTCATCTTGATGGGGTCGAAGGTCACCGACGTCGAGCCCTGGGTGGCGCCACCGATGAAGTTCATGACCTCCACGCCCGGCTTGAGTTCGGCGTCCACGGAGAGGGCAATGACGAGCTTTTTAGAGCACTTCAGCGGCTCTAAGCCGTTGTTGGTGCACTGCTGGAGCTGGGACTGCGCCACCAGAGCCCCGCCAGCCGGGCGGAGGCAGCTGCAGGCGAGGAGCAGCAGCGTCAGCGCTGCCCAGGCCAGGCGGTGGGAGTGCCGCACACTCCGAGCTCGGCGCAGTGTGGAGGTGGTGGTGGTGGTGGAGTGATACATCAGGCGAGGGAGGAAGAGGAAGAGGAAGAGGGGGAAGGCGAACTAAAGCAACACGGAAAACAAAATAAAATCAATCACAAGGAAGGAAGATGAGAGAGGCAAAGCAGAGTACACATATGGATTCATGTGTGTTGTAAGGCACAACATTGGGTATGGGCACGGCGCACACCTACTCAAACATCAGGCAGCTGGCAGCCCGACTAGGGTCTGGGCAAGAGTTCAGCGTATCGACACACCACGAAAAAAACAACTAGAGAATAAGTGCGCGGCTTGCCCAGAGGCAGCAGCACTCAGAGAAAAACTATAGAGAAGTGAGAAAATAGAGATGGTCTTTTTTTATGTTATTACACCGAACACTTGCTCAAAGCGGTAGGGCTGTCCAGAGGCCCGTGAGACCCAGGCTCCAACATTCCGCTGGGCCGCCGCGCTCACGTACGCTCCCACACAGCGGAAGCCGAGACGCAGATCCAACGCACACACACAAACACACAAACGGCTTCACTGCCACTGCGTCGCTTCTGGTGACATTTATATATATATAGTAGTGGATTCAAGAAAACAAGCGACCCAGGCAACGAAAATAAACAAACAAAAAAAAAAACTAGGAGAAATTACAGCCGTACGCCAAACTCCTGGCAGTACGAGCACTATGGCAACGTAAAAGAAAAGGTGTATTTTTGGAAAAGAAATACGTAAAGAAAAGAAGAGGGTGCGCAGGCGCCTCAGACGCCGGGTGGCGCTGGGACACCTCCGGGCTGCTCTCGGGTTCTACGGTGCGCTGGCTGCCATTGGGGGCCAGCGTTTGGCGGAGCCGGCCCGAGGCGCCGACCGACGCGTGCAGCGACAGGGACTCCGCGAGCTGGCTGCGGCAGGAGGTGGCGGGATCCGTCGGGAGGTAGGGGTCGGCGACGGCCACTCGCACCTCCCGGCGGTGGTGGAGGCGGGGCCGGGTATCCTCCCAGGCGGGTGCCGCAAACGGGTCCCTCGGCCAGACCGGCGTGCGTGGCGCGGCGGTGCAGCTGGAGGCCGGCGCGGACGCGGACGCTGGCGCTGGGGCTGCATCGCACTCCTCGGACGCCGTGCGCTTCTTCTGCCGGAAGCAGGGCAAGCAGCAGCACAGCAGGCGGAGCAGCGACACCACACGAGAGCGGAACAGAAAGAGCGCCACCGCAGCTGCCACCGCGAGCGCCGCGACGGTCACGAACCCGAAGGAGCGGCCGTAGCAGCGCTGCCGGAAGGAGCACACCACGTTGATGACGCTGCAGCTGCTGCAGCTGTCCGGGATGGTGCCCGACACGCTCGGCCCAGAGCTCTGCGTCGTGTCGCCCTGCGCGCCGTGCGTCTTCACCACTTCGGTGACACTCCACGAGACGCGGCGCGTGTCCGCCGTCTCCCTGAGGGCGTTGAGGAGCAGCAGGTCGCAGTGCGCCTCGTGGTCGCTGTCGTCCTGGTCCCGCACCTCCAGCTCCAGGTGCACCACCTCCCCGGGCTCGATGCTGAGGCGCCGGGACGGCATCGGCAGGACGCCGGCCGAGCAGTTGTCCGCGCTGAAGGTGAAGGACGACACAATATGGCCCGTGTTCTCCACGTCCACCAGCAGCAGCGCCCCGCGGCTGTCCGCCTCCATCGAGTCCTTGTTGAGCCGCGCCGACGTGATCTGGCCCGTGGCGACAGACACGACGTACTGCAGCGAATCCGCGTTGATGGTCACCGTGATCATCGTGCTCGGCGGCGCTGAGGTCCCGAAGGCGAGGTTCGTGAGCCCCGGGTTCTCTGCGCTCCTTGTGAGGCCCATCAGCGTGCCGTAGCTGCTGGCGAGGTACTTCGTGGGCACTCCAGCGGCAGCGCGCTTGGCGTCCGCTGCCCGGAGCTCAGTGAGCTGGTTGCGGAGGCAGCTGCCTGGGGCGAGCTCGCAGCGGCTGCCCTGGGAGTTGAAGGCGAAGTAGGACACCCCGACCTTGTTGCACTCCGTCCCGTCCAGCGTGACCATCGTGTTGGACAGGATCATGTACTCCGCGGCGCCCTCGCCGTACAGGGCGCTGGTGACGGTGGGGAGGAACAGGAACTTGTCCGACATGTACTGCGGCTCCACGTCGGGGTGGAAGGTCCCGATCAGCTGCCCGTACGCCCCAAAGTTCGTGTCGGCGGCGTCGAGGTGGCTGGGCGAGAGCTGCAGCGTGCTCGACTCCTGCCGCCCGTCGGTCGTGTTGCGGGTGAAGGTGAGGTCGATGGTGAACTCCATGCTGGCCGAGCCCATGGAGAACCCGCTGTACCACGAGTCCCCGAACCGCAGGCACGAGGCGACGGAGTAGGCGCCGAAGATGTCGCAGGCCATCGCCATCCGGGCGTTGGCGCTGCACATGTGCGCGGCGGAGCAGACGCCGCAGTCACAGCAGTACCCCTGCGAGTACGGGATGGGCTCCCCGGTCGTCGTGGAGTACGAGAGGCCGCAGGTCGCCTCGGCGTTAAATCCATCCTGGCACAGCTTGCCGATGGATCCCTTCAAGTTCTCCTCGTACGGCTGCGCGTTGAAGTCCGACACGTACGTCAGGGGGTACTGGAACGAGACGGCGGAGCGGCTCACGGTCATCTTGATGGGGTCGAAGGTCACCGACGTCGAGCCCTGGGTGGCGCCACCGATGAAGTTCATGACCTCCACGCCCGGCTTGAGTTCGGCGTCCACGGAGAGGGCAATGACGAGTTTTTTAGAGCACTTCAGCGGCTCTAAGCCGTTGTTGGTGCACTGCTGGAGCTGGGACTGCGCCACCAGAGCCCCGCCAGCCGGGCGGAGGCAGCTGCAGGCGAGGAGCAGCAGCGTCAGCGCTGCCCAGGCCAGGCGGTGGGAGTGCCGCACACTCCGAGCTCGGCGCAGTGTGGAGGTGGTGGTGGTGGTGGAGTGATACATCAGGCGAGGGAGGAAGAGGAAGAGGAAGAGGGGGAAGGCGAACTAAAGCAACACGGAAAACAAAATAAAATCAATCACAAGGAAGGAAGATGAGAGAGGCAAAGCAGAGTACACATATGGATTCATGTGTGTTGTAAGGCACAACATTGGGTATGGGCACGGCGCACACCTACTCAAACATCAGGCAGCTGCCAGCCCGACTAGGGGCTGGGCAAGAGTTAAGCGTATCGAGGCACCACGAAAAAAAAAAAGAGAGAGCAAAAAACCTTTGAACACTCCACCGGGCCCTTTCGAGTTGCTAGATACTAGCGAGTACGGGAGAGAGGCCAGGGTGGAGCAGTGAGCGCACCGCCGCCAGAGGGGTGGGTGGGTGGGTGAGGAGCAGGCAGCGCTCCATCTTCCACTACGTAAAGGAAAAGGAAGTGGGTTGCAAGTGCGAGGGAAAAAAACAAACTCGAAAAAAAATGGTGCTCGGGACTACTGCAGCCGCAGCTGAAGAGTAAGTGCGCGGCTTGCCCAGAGGCAGCAGCAGTCAGAGAAAAAGTATAGAATATAGAGAAATTATATATGGAGATCTTTCGAGCAGGAAAAGCTTCGAAGAAGCGAAATTTGAAGCGGAAAAAAAAAAAATAAAAAAAAAATGGGAGACTGTGCATCACTCGCTTGTCGTATAGTGCGGTCTTCCCATCTGCTCTACACAGCACTGTGTAGGCAGTGAGGTTGTCTGTGGGCGATGCACACTGGCCCCCTACGCTGCTCTCGTGAAGCAGGGGAGGTTCAGGCAGGTGCATGCCGTGTAAGTGTAAGAGAAAGGGGATCATGTGTTACACCACCGAGCGCTGCGACAGGTGGACCTCCTCACGCAGGGAGAGGGAGGCAGCGAGAGGGCTGCGCATCGGCTCCACGTGGCTGCTGCTCACACCCTGTTGCAGCAAGGGGGGCACAGCGGGCCAGCCCTCCTCAGTGTCGTCGAACGGGCTGTGGGAAGCAGCGGTGTATGTGTGGGTGCGGGACGCGGGGGAGTCGCTATTGCCTCCTGGTGCACTAGTGGAGCGCTCCTCGGCTCCCTCCGCCTCGCCATTCTTTGGCTGTGGCACAGCAGCCTCTTCACTCTGGTCATCGCTCTGTGTGGGAGTGCCGCAGCAACAGCAGGAGCTGAGGAACCGCAGCACGGCAGCGATGTGGCGTTGGAAGAGGTAGCCGCCGATCAGGACGGCGACTAAGGCGAAGAGCAAGCCAATAAAGCCGCTCAGGTGCCAGAGGCACTCATGTTGAACATTGCACGGGATATTGATGAAGCTGCAGGCCTCGCAGGTGTCCGGGGCGGGACTCGGAGTTACATCCGGGACGCTGAAGTCCGTCAGAACCCAGACGACGTTCTTCTGCTCCAGCTTCTGGTGAAGGCCGTTGTACAGCACCACATCGCAGGAAATATCCGGCATTTGCAGCAAGGTCTTGTTGTACTGCGGTGGAAAGGATAATCGGGAGGTGGCGCTGCTCGTTAGGGAGACGCGCTGAGAGGTAAATGGGAGGACGCCTGCAGGGCAGTTCTCTACCGAGACGATGTACGTCGCGGCCTGCGACCCCGTGTTCTGAATAATAGCGGTGACGGCGGCGTCTTTGAAGTTCATCACTGTGGAGCCGGCGTAAAATCTAGCCGATTGGATCTCTCCCGAGTCCACAGAGACAACGTACTTGAGATCATCCGCATTGAGGGAGAGTGTGAATTGGCTCCGACGGGGATTGGAAGCGGATAAAAGAAGATACGGCGAAGATTGCCCGGATTCAGCAGGATCAAAGTCCTGAACGTTCACAGTCCCATACCCCGAGGCCATATACAGCGGCTTGGCGCCGGCAGCGATGCGCTTGGCGTCCTCTTTACGAAGCGTGTCCAGCTGATTCCCCAGGCAGTCTCCGGTACTGAAGCGGCACTGATTCGTAATCTCCCCAGCGTTGAAGGAGACGCCGACCTTATTGCATTCAGTCCCATCCAGTGTGACCATGGAGTCTGGCAGGATCATGTACTCTGATACTCCGGCCTGCACGATGGGGTCGCTGGCAGGGCGTGAGGGGATGAAGAGCATCTTGTTGCCTAAATAGGCGGGTTCTGCGGGAGGGACACCCGGAGTGGTGATCTGAGCTGCAACGCCCCCGAGAGCTGAGGTCGTCTCAAAGAGGTGATCCATGCTGAGCGAGACTGTCCCCGACTGCGAGGCGGAGATGGTGGAGAGGGTCAGGCTCGCAGAGTACCAAGTACTGAGCGCCCAGGGAATAGCCCTTGTACCAGAGATCCCCGTAGTGGAGGCAGCCGCGGCCCTCAATATCCTTTTCAAAAGGATTACCGTTGAACTCCTGAATGTACGTCATCAGGTAGCGGTAGGCAGTCGCTGAGCGAGAGAAGATGATCTTGTAGGGGTTGAACAGCATCACCGTGTCGCCCTCTGTGGCGGTGTTGACGTAACTGAGCACATCCTTGTTGGGCTCCACGGTATTCGGTACGGTCAGCGTGAGGACCAGCTTCTTCTTCATGCAGCCTGTCGGGTCGTCCGGGAGGCAGCTGGTCAGCTGGGCGTCTGTCACCAGTCCGGTCAATACGGCATTGGCTGCAGCACACGGCGATACCCTTAGGGGACCAAAGGAGGCGAGGCACAGCCCAAGGAGAGCGACAGAGAGATACCACAACTGTGGTCGGGACAGAGCGGAGCTGTGGGGGGGCATCAGTCGTTGGGGTACCAACAAGAGGAATAGGAGCTGTAGACTGAGAGACTCTACAAATGAGTTGGGAGTACCTTGAAAGAAAGATGATCTGTGTCTGAGGGTATTCTGTTTTTACTGTAGCGCAGCAAAGCAGAAAATGATGATAATAATCTGAGTAGAAATAGAAAAGAGTCTGAGATATAGATAACAAGGACACACTCACCTGCAGAGCAACAAACAACCAAAAACAAACAAAAAAGAGAGAATAGAAGCATAGGCCTTAGAAGCATAGGCCTTAGAAGCATATACCTTAGAAGCATATACCTTAGAAGAGTAGAAAGGAGAGCCGTAGGCGCCTTGAATTCTTCCTTCTTCCCACTACATGGTCATATCGAGGTTTATCTGTTGTGGTTCTGTTGTCTTCACTTTTACAAGCTGAAGGAAGAGGAGAAGGAACCAGTAAGTGAGAGGCGCGTGATGGCTGCTGAACGCTTGTCTATCTTCTCTAGGGAGGCGTCACACCCACCAGTCAACACTCACTGCAGACCGACACCCGCACACCATCTCTCCCCTCATTCTCAACTCCTCGCATATGTACATGGACACACACACAACACTCGCCCGCCCTGCTACTGCCGCAATGTACTCTGAATTCACTTGGCGGGCCGGATCTCGGGGGACTGCCAGGTGAGCTCGTCTGGGTAGATGCAGTTCACGTTGGTGTTCGCGTCGCGCGGCTTGCAGTGCTGGTACGTGCTGCGCGCCGGGTAGCGAATGCCGAAGCTCTTTCCGTGACCAGTACAGCCTTGGATACTGCGGGAGTACTCTGTGGCGTCGTTGTAGTGCTCACCAGGACCAGGGCCGGCCGCCGCTGGGTTCTCGCCGCGGTCGTGGAAGTCGCCCTTGTAGAAGATGGTGGCGTTGCCGGGCGGGTACAAGATCTTGTAGTCGGGGTTGTAGTAGCCCGGGCCCGGGACGCTGGTCGGGTTCCCGGGGAGGGCACGCGGCGAATTGATGGTGGCGGCCGGCTGGCGCTTCTCGACAATACTGTAGTTTGGATCGTACTTGTTGCCCAGCGCGGAGGCCTCCTTCTCGGTGTTCTGCAGGGCGGCGTAGGGGTCGAAGGGGGCGAAGGCGAAGCGGCCGCCCTTGGGCAGCTTGTACGGCGCATCGGGTGAGATGACCACCTCGGGGCCCTCCTTCCGGAGCTCCTTGTCGTGCCAGCGCGGGATCATCGACTTGCCCTTCTTGTAGTCGTAGTCGAAGTCCGACGGCAGCACGATCTCGGGGTGATCCTTGGGGTACGGCTTTGTCTGCACCTTCCTAGGGAATCCCGACGGCCGCTTGAACGTGGGCGCGTGGCGGCGCTTGCGCTCAATGAAGTGGTTCAGACCACCGATGTTGTAGCCGGCGGGGCCGGGGCCGACCTTGCGGCGCCGCGGGTCGCAGCGGCCGCCAAAAGTGCAGCGCTGCCACAGCTTGGGCTTGGAGGTGAGTCTATAGGCAATTGTTGTGGGGTCCTCGTAGGACCCCGGGCCGGGGATGTTGTGGAGATCCAGCTTCCGCTTGGGCATCTCGATGTACTCCTTGGGCTGCGGCAGCACGTCGCCGAACCGCTTCACGTTGTACGTCCCTGGGCCGGGAATGCCGCGATCGTGTTCCATGTCGGTGCGGGCCCCGAGGTGCGCCCCCTCCGGCACGCCCCAGGTGCGGCGGTCGAAGGCGCTGGGGATGGTGTAGGTGCCGGGGCCGACCGTTTTCTCCTTTTCTTTCTCCGCAATCTTGCCGTAGAGGCTGTACTGCGGGGTGTCGGGGTGGAGGGCCAAGCTGTACTGCTTGGCGAGGTCGCGCACCTCCCCCGGGGGCTCCTTGGGCGGGTCCTGCGGCACGGGCGGCACCAGCGGGTTGCCGCGCTCATCCTTCTCCAGCGCCGGGCCGAACTGCGTCGCGCGGCTGCGGCCAGTTATCTCGGGCAGGTTGTAGTGCCCGGGCCCGACGGGGTTCCGAAACTGGTTGTTCACGTCGTACTTGCGCAGGATGGACTTCTTGAGACTGTCGGACTTAGGGCCGAAGGCTGGGGGCAGCTGGTACTCCCCGTTGCCGGGGCGCTGGTCGCGTAGCCGCAGCTGCGCGTAGTCGTTCAGCCCTGCCGTGACACGGTCCGACTCCTCCGTCATTGGCAGCAAGAGCGGTACTGGAAGAAGAAAGCAATGGTCCCTCACTAAAGAAATGCTTCGATGCGGTCTGGAGGAAGGGCGGCGCTACCGCTATTGTCTTCGCCGCCTTGTCTGCTGCTGTGCTGGGGAGCCGAGCCTCTGCGCACAGGCTCCTCGGGGGTAAACTGCGTTGGTGGCGCGCAGAGCGAAGAGAGAGCTTTGGGGCGGAACTCTCGGCACTGGGGAGGAACCGCAGGCGATGGTGGCACCGCACCACAGAGAAGAAAAAAAAAAAGAGGGAGTAGTAGGAGAAGAAAAGGCAGCAGCAATGGTAGGGTAATGGCATAGGGCATTTGGTCAAAGGAGAGGGAGAACGAGGAGGGGGGGGGGCATCTAACACCTCTTCTAACTGCACTCCTACTCTGATGCTTATCAAATATTTATTTTGTTTTACTTCGGCAAATCAAAAGAAACTGTCACCTCGCAGCGCTGCGCGGCAGTCGCTGCGGCTCCACTTCATTGGATTGGTTGGCTTTGGGGCCCCACACGGTCCTTACGCCGTCTCCTCGACGACCTCACCCTCGACCTCGCGGGCATCGGCCTCGATGGAGGCGGGGATCTCGCCGTGGGCGTTCAGGAGCGCCTGAGCGTCGTACTTGGGGGTGCGCACCACCTTGACCTTGCGGATGCGGAGGTCGCGGATGGGCACGATGGGGCTGCACCGCTTGATCAGGCGGTTGGCGATCACGTCGCGGGTGAGCAGGGAGACGGCCTCCGAGATGCTGGCCTTCTCGAGCTGGCGGACCACCAGCTTGGTGATGCGGGCGCGGACCCAGCGCACGAGGCGCTGCTTGGCGTAGCAGTTGCGGGACAGCTGGTTCTTCTGCTTCTTGGTGAAGGCGATCACGAAGACGCGCATCACGTAGCCGTCGGCGGTGCGGGCCTCCACGCAGGTCTCCATGGTGGTGCACCACTTGCGGAGCAGGGACGCGAGGTTGTCCGTGGTCATCGACATGGAGTGGAACTGGGTCAGCAGGTTGCGGCCCTGCACCTCCTGCACAGCGAAGCGCACCTTGCGGAGGGCGTCCTCGGGGGTGGTGGTGCTCTTCACGTCCGCCAGGTTCGCCTCGAAGACGCGGCCGCGGAGGAAGTCAGCGGCGATCTTGATGCCCTGGGTCTTGTTGCAGATGCTCTTCGCGAACTGGCGGTTGGCGAAGTTGGCGGGGGCCACCACGTCGTACCACTCCTTGCGGGACATCGCCTCCACGATCTTCCCGCGCTTGCCGCGCTTGCCACCCTTGTTGAGGCGCTTGTTCTTGCCAATAGCCATTGTAGCTAGCCTGTACCACCAAGAGAAAGAAATCAGTGAGATAGAAGCCAACAACAACAAAAAAAGAAGAAGAATGAGGTGAATGGTCAAAGATATAGAACGTACCAAAGAGAATAATAGTAAAGATATTCATCATGTTTCTGACAAATTGTGTTCTTGTCTCAACGGTTCCGTGGCCAACGGTCTCGGCATTCATGAGGAAAGCCCCTACGGAAGAAGTCGTAGCAATGACGACGCCTGAGCGCGTTCTAACGCTGCTGATCGTCTCCAGAAAGCTGTTAAAATGTTATGGGCATCCGCTCGTGAGACCATCGCCCCGCTTCGCTGGTCCGTCCGGCCCCCATGCCGTGGTACCAGAAGGAGGACATGTTTGATTGTTATTGCGACACCTTCTACTTAACTCCCTGTGTACGCCGGCGCAGGATTGATGGCACGGATGGCTCTACTGGGCGATAAACACTTCCCCTGTGTTGGACACGCCGACAGCTGCGGCGCCGCCGTCGTTGACCGACGCGGCCCACCCCCCCTGCCACGTCTCCTCGCAGCACATGGTCTGATGGAGGCGTGTGCGGAATGTCCCAGCCAGTGAGCCGGCGTCCTGCGCCGGCGTTGTGCCGCCCTTGCCGCCAGCCTTTGGGCCGCCGACGGCAATGACGCGGACCTCGCTGTCGATCCCCACACACACAATGGCGCTGCCCTTTCGTGTCGGTGCGATGGAGCCAACGTCGTACTTGAGCAGGTTCGACGAGGTGTGCAGCCGCGCGAACCTCCGCACGTCGTAGATGCAGACGGCGCGGTCGATGCACATGGCCACTTCATTGGGGCTGGCGGCGGCGCAGACGCTGCGGACATCGCCGCTGATACTCGTGAGGCGGCTGGCGGCGGCGCAGGAGGGCCGATCGTCGCCGGGTTGGAGGCCTCGCCACGCCTTGGGGTTGATGGAGTCTTCCCACGACAGCGCGGCGCTGGGGCAGCGGGTGTCGAAGAGCGTGCACAGCGGCCCCTCCGCCGCCAGGAAGCAGGTTGGCAGGGCCGCCGGGGCGTGCAGGCCGGTCGGCGGGTGCGTCGTGCTGTACGCCCGCACCACTTCCCCTGTTCCACGGTCCACCACACGCGCGTCCTGGAAGAACTCGCGGAGGGAGACGAGCTGCGACGCCGCCAGCGCCTCCAGTCCGGACCAGCCCGGCAGCCCGCGGCTCTTCTCCCACCACCCCCTTGCGGCCGCCGAGGCCGCCGGCAGCGTCGAGTCGCTGCTGGTGACAGCAGCCCAGACGTCCGGCCCGCCCGCAGAGCTCTCGGTGCGGCGCCGGGTGGCGGGCAGCGACTCCCCAGCGTGCAGCAGGGCGGCCACGTCGCACGTGTAGAGGTTGCCGCGCACGTCGCTCACGCACACCTGCGTGGGCTCGTCGCCCTCTGCGCTGGCCGCAAGCACCGCTGCGATGCGCTGGCGGGAGGGTAGCGGGGCGGTCACGCAGGTCTCGCCGGGGCTATGGAGCTCTAGGCGCTGACCGCTCGGGGCGTCTACCGTCAGCAGACGCCGGAGCCAGAGGCCGGCGGGCGGCGCCTCGGCCTCGGCCTCCGCTTCCGTTTCCCCCCCCTCTGGGCTGGCGCAGAGCTGGTGGCGGCGGCCGAGCATTTGGCGACTGTCGTCGGAGACCCACGCCAGGTGAAGAGTGGCGCCGCGCGATGCGTGGCTCCGGCGCTGGCCGGGGGCATAGGGCAGCACCCCCGTCACACAGCAAAGAGAAGTCATTCCGAAGGAGTTGCACCGGATGATGTGGAGGCGGTAAAGGAAGAGAAAGAGCGAGACAGGGGACTCCAGAAAGCCGCGGGCAGTGCTGTGCTGCGACCACTTGTCCGTCTAAACTTCGAGTCGTCGCCGTGGCGTTCGCAGAATGCCGCTAGGAGGAAGAGGGAGGAGAAGACGCGAAAGTGAATCAAATGTGGCGCGGCAGAGGCGGTGGTAGTTGAGTGAGTGGAATGAAGGCGCTCCAGGTCACCTTCAACGACTCGCAGTCTTTCCACGGAATGAATAGCAGCAATGGAGATTATTATTTTGTTGTTGTTGCTATTGGCTGTTTGTTTTGTTCTTCCTTTTTTTTTTCTTTATGAGACAACGAAAAGCGTAGAAATTCATCTATTTCCGGCTACATGGAGAGCGACGGGTCGGGGGTTCATGGTGGCTGGATGCTGGACGCGAGGCTTCTGCCCCGTAACTCCCACACAAGCACCCTTCTTTCCTCGTTCCCAGACGCTCCCAGAGACGCTACGGTGATACGCGTTAGCCCGCGCGGGGCACAGAGCTGGAGCTCTTTTTGCTGTGGCCGTAGAGCGCGCGGCGTTTCTTGAGCCAGTCGAGAATGTAGTCGACGGGCTCCGCCGGTCTGTCGCGCAGTATGTCCTTGCTGAGGTAGCTGAAGAGATGCGCCGCCTTGCACACCCGCAGGTACTCTTTGATCTCTGTCTGTGCCTCGCTGGTGAGGTGCCGCTGGAAGGGGAACGGCGGTATCTTCTTCTCGACGGCGGAGCGGAATGCAGGCGTGTTGCGGCCCATGCTGTCGAGCGCTCTTGTGATGGGCGGCAGGCGCACCTCTGTTTCCGGCAGTCGCCTCACCCCGGGGGTCTGCCGCGGGCTGGCCGGTTTGGAGGAGCGGTGCGAGGCACTGGCGGAGGACCCCTTGGAGGTGAGGCCTTGGCCGTCGCCGTCCACCTCGTCGCGGAGGTCGCGGCAGCCGGGGCAGCCGCGCAGGGCGGGGAGCTCGACGAGGTTCTGGGCGATGAAGTCCATCTCACGGTCGCAGTCGCAGACGGAGAAGGCTACCGGGCGGGGCACGTCGAGAAGCGGGGAGCGGGTCGACACCAGCCGCGTCGGCACACTGTGGGAGAAGAAGGGCCGCGTGCGGCCGGCGTACTCCGGGGCCGGGTGGTGAGTGAAGGACTCGTAGCACACCGCCGGCAGTTTAGGGTGGGAGAAGAGGCACGGGCTCGACGCGCTGCTGCGGCTCTCGGTGGGGCGGACCCGCTTGGGGCTCTGCGACGCCTGCTGGCGCAGCTCCTTTATGTGGTGATCCCCACTGCTCATCGGATGGACCGCGGAACTTCAACTAGTCGTCGGGCGGCCTGGTGGCCTCACGCGGCAGGACTCCTGCAGGCACCCTACAGCGCAGCACTGGAGGGACGGGGAGAGGGGAGGCACGTGGGGGTTGATGTGAGGGCCCTCTTTGCTCCAGAGGGACAAGGCACACGGTATATCAAACAATAACAAGAAGCTAAAAAGAACGAAAGAAGATATACAAAAAAAAAAACGATGTTGTCGTACTTTAATGATACTGGCTCGTCAATGTGATGTGACAAGTCTCTTGTCTGCCGTGCCCAACACCACAGAGAGGCAGAGAGATCGAGAGATCGAGAGATAAAATATGTTCTCTATCAACGATGGTAAGGATCACGACAGCGCAGCGCTTCACGTACCCACTCACGGAGAGAAGAAAATAAGGGCCGGTAGATATACAGCTGTTGAGATGGATCTGATCCGAAAGAATTTGCCCTTGACCAGCGAAGTGCAGGCACTCTACTCTTCGCTTCGTATGAACGGCACGCGTGAGAGGATATTGATGCCTAGAATAGCTAGGCGGTATCCGCAACGAGGTGTCCTGCGATGAATCAGGAATGAGAGCCAGGAGAGAAGAGAGAAGCAGCAGTCTATCAGTATGCAGAGAGGTATGCGTTTTAAGTCGTAAGGTACACGCATTTATTTTTTTTTTTACTTTATTTTATTTTTTAGTTGTTGTTTTTTTATATGTCTCTTTGAGTGTTAGAGGTGCTGCTTTAGAGCCGTGTCGTCGCCACTGTGGGGCCACGCGGCCGGCCGGCCGGCACGACATCTAGCGAGAGAAGAGTAGGGAAGAGGGGCTCTGCGCATCTAGGGTCTATCTCGTATCTATGCGGGGTGGGGCGGGTAACTCGGTCTAGAAGTCCTCGTCGAAGGACAGCTTCATGGTGTGCTGGTGCAGGAAGCACACGATGGTGTCCACGTTGGAGTCCTGCAGCGTCGCCACTGGGGTCCACCTATCGGAGGCGGCGGCGGCGGGATCGTCGTGCGGCGCAGGGTTGGGGTTCCGCAGGATCTCCGTGTTGGCGAAAAGCACAAAGTATGGGATCAGGTCGACCCTCACCACCTCCCGCGCCTCCTTGGCCAGGTACCAGTCCGCCTTGTAGAGCCGCGTGCTGGGCGGCAGCGCGCTCCAGAGCGACGTCGCGTTCTGCAGCACCTTGCGGCACGGCGGGCAGTCGGAGGCGCCGATCATGAGCAGTGTGAAGCCGCTGGGGTCCACGCCGGGCTGGGAGACGAGGGCGTGGAGGTGCTGCGGTGTGAACACCGGCGGGAGGGCGGCGTAGCACGGGATGAGCGCCGTGGAGGTCAGGGTCTTGAGGCCCAGGACGGCGCCGTGCGCCACGGCGAGCGCCTGGAGGGCTGGCGGGAGCTCGCGGGGCGGTAGATCCGGCTCGAGGTGGTAGAAGCGCGAGTAGTGTCGGGGAGAGCGCCGCCGCAGCGCCAGAGCAGCATCGTTGGCGGGGTGAAGAAGTTTTGGAAGGTCGTCTGTGAAAAGATTTCCCTGAAGGCCGAGAGGTGAAAGACGTCCTGCAGCGCGTCCTGCGTGGAGCGCGGAAGATTCTGCGAGGGCCGCGGCGCCGCCTGCGAGGAGAGCGGCGATGGCGAGGCGCCGGAGGGGGTGGGGGCGGGGAACAGCCCCTCCTCCTCCTCCTCCTCCTTCTCCGGCTCGACGCGCCGCCGCAGGAGGGCCGGGCGCTGCACGCCCGTTGTCACCAGAAATATTTTGACGCTGGCGACGGCGAGGAGGTGCGACAGGCCCTCGGCCGGCACCCGCTCCGCCTCGGTCTGGAAGAGGAAGACGGCAAATTCGCCCTGGTGGAGGTCGTGCGGCCGCCGCGAGGGGTCCGACGGGGGCCGGCACCACCGGCTGCGCATCTCCTCCAGCTCTGTCAGTGAAATAGGCGTGATGCACGGCGGCAGCTGTGCGCTCGCGGTCCTCATCTCCTCCGGCTCCGGCTCCCGTGGTGCTTTGCCGCGACTGAGGCGAACCGTGCTGGCGTCGTCGTCCGACATGGCGATGAAAGGCTGCAGAACACGAGGCGGTGGTGGTACGATGCTGCTGCTGCTGCGAGGCAACGGATGGGTGAGGGGTGGAAAGCAGTGATGACCACACGGCGCGTATGCGTGTGCGTAAAAGAAAGAAAAAAAAAAGAAAAAAAAAGAAGGTGGAGAGAAGAAGATAGATGGCAATGAAATAAGCCGCTATACGCGCAACATATTATCCATGCTTCTCCACTGCCTCAGGGAGCACAGCATGCAGGGGAGATCATCATCACCCCCAAACAGCAATAGGGTGGGGGAGCACAAGCCTTTTTATCTGTACTTTGTATTGTCAAGCGCGCCCGAATCTCCTCTGAAGATGATACAACAAAAAAATCGCGATGGTTGCATACCGGCGGCGGTGGACGGTCCTACGCCGCGACGTCTGTTCCGCGGCCAGTGTGCTGATCGTGGTACGCCTCCAGCCGAGCTCCACTTCTGTCCGTCTTGGGGGGGCTCTTAGTTCTTTCCCTTGACAAAGGAGATGATGGTCAGCCTAGAGCCGGAATGGGGGGTAATGGCCGTGGTGCGAGCACCGCGGTCCCCGTCTCGTCTGAGGTGCAGGTGCCGCCCTCCAGTGTATGTCCGTCCTGAGGGGGGATGGGGGGATGGTTTCTACATCGCGTGTCGCTGCCTTGCCGCCCCACGTGCGTCTACCAGCGGCTCGTGCCGTCGTTGCTGTTAACGATGGTTCGTTCCCCGCCCCAGCTCTCGCTCTGCAAGTACAAGAACCCTGTGAGGGGTCAGGGGTGGGGACGGGCAGCATGATGGCGCTGGTGTGGTACTCCGTTCTCGTTTCGTTTGTATGTTGCGGTTGTTTGTTCTCCTTTGTGTGTGTGTGTGTGTGTGTGTGTGTGTGTTGACCATCATGTTCGAGATTATGATTAGAATTATGGTGGCACCCCTTTTCTAGTGATCCTCTCCGCGGCAATTTTTTTTTAGGTATCGGTTGCCGTTCTCAGTACGCGGTCGCATGTCATGGAGGGAGGGGAGGGTGTAAGTAGAAACAGGAGGGGCTGTGGCGGATGGGGGGTGCCCATGGCCAGCCTTGCAGCCCGCGTTTCCGTCATTTCTTCCCCGCTCCGTGCGGATAAGCCGCCGTCTTTTGTTTCTGTCCGTGGTTAGTTTCTATTTTCATATTGTCGGGGCGGGGCCCTTCCGGGACTCTCGGCTCGCGTTGCCTGGTCTTCAGCGCCACTGTGCGGCAGGCAAGAAGGTTTCGGTTTCGGGTCAGACCCAGGCCAGCGCTTCCAGCAGCGCCACTGTACGGCTCGCCCCTTCTTCGTCACACGGCGAGCGTTGTAGTAGCGCCTCGGCTGCTGCTGCTGCTGTTGAGTTCATCTTTGCCGGGATGTTGATGGCGACGGGCGACGGGTGTGGCGGGCGGTCGAGCGGGCCGCAGCCGGATCGCCGCCCGCCACGCCGAGCAGAGCAGGGTCAGGGCGAATGGATAGACCTGGGGCTGGGTGTATGCAGAGCTCCGCATCTCGTCGCAATACTGGGGAGAAAACATAAATAAACATAAAAATAAAAATAAAATCAATAAAGCATGTAGAAAGAAAAAGCGCCCCTCCGGAGCCGGCGTCGGTTCGAGTACGGACCGAGGAGTGGTCCGGCTGCACTGCGTGCAGGTCGTTCCGTTCCACGTGTCCGTGGAGGCGTCAGGAAAACAAGTGTAATTATAACTGTAAAAGCTTCTTGGGGGACCGGTGGTCCCGAAAGAGATCACGATATAGAAAGGGCCATAACAAACGTTCCGCCAGGTGCCAGGAGTATGACGCCGGCGGTGTGCCGTACCTCAATGCTATCTGTTAACTTCTTTGCTTCCTGTCAGTTGGGGTTCGTGAGGGAGGGCAGAGCCGTGCGGGCTGGGGGGCCATCCTTTTCTCCTCTTCTTTCACTCCTATATTAGATATTTTTTTCTTTTTTTTTTTTTTCTTTGTTTTTTGTTGTTGTTGTTGTTGTTGTTGTTGTTGTTGCTGACCGGCTTTTTTTTTGCATATTTCTTTCTGTTATTTCCACCTTTAAGGAGTCGCATGTGATCGCTTTAGGGTAACCCATTCGTGCTAGGGTGGTTTGAGTTCCCCGTGCCGTCTCCCTAGAGAAAAAGAGGAGGGAGGGGAGGGGAGGGAAGGGGAGACTACGTTGCAAAAGAAAAAAAAAGTTTAAAAAAAAAAGAATGAAAATGATAAGCTAAACACAAAAAAAAAGTAAATTAATTCCTTAAAAAAAGAAAGTAAAGGTGGATCATCATTTCCTGCAGAAGGAGGAAGTTGCGCAGGCGCAGGCGTATGGGGTATGGGGGTATGGGGGTACAACGGGGGCGGGGAGCGGAGCCATATCTTTGAGGGCCGTATCGCTTCTTATCTCCGCTGCACAGCTGTGAGAAGAAGAATACTACTCGGTAGGTACAACAGAGCGGGACACACAGAAAAGAATAAATGGGATAAGAAGGGAGCCAGTCGCAGGTCCCTCCATCAAGAGGAGAGCTACCGCCCTGCCGAACGGCATTGAGCAGAGCGCCTCGTGAGCAAAGGGGCCTGCGTTGAAGGAGACCTGTACCGCCGTGTTCTAGGGGAAATCGTCGCGGGCAGCCAGATTCTTCTTGGGCCGCTGGGGTCAACAAGAGAGGGCCGAGGGGGGGGGGAGGGAGGCATGACCGCCTGACGGCACGGTGTGGGGAAGACGAGCTCTTCGACGTCGATTGTGTCACGTGGCCCTGGGGGCACCGTGGCACCATCAAAGTAGAGACCTCCCCCGCGCAGCGGCTGGAAAATGGGGTGTATCATCATTGACCGGAGGAGTATACGTGCTGGCGTACAATCCATGTAACTAGACGTGACGTGACGTGAAAATGAAATAAAATGAAAAAGCACTAGATCTCGTCTCCTTGAATGGAAGTTCTCTCCTGCAGTGGCGGATTTTATATTTCTTTTTTTTTTCTTCTTTTTTTTTTTCGACCTATTTTTCTTTATCTTTTTTTCCTTTTTTTTCCTGGAGAATAGAAGCGTTAGGATACGGCAAACGACAGCTTTGAAAGAAAGGGGGAGGGTGTGTTTTTTTTTTTCTTTTTGTTTGTTTCTTTTTTTTCTTTTTCTTTTTTAATTATTAATTGATCATTATACTCTTTTTTTTTTCCAGTTCTCTTTTCTGCTTTTGTTTTTGTTTTCGCTTGCTGTGCGATACGCACAATGTATATATATATATATATATATATATGTTTGGCGAGGGCCGCAGGGCCTAAGGTTAGGGTTAGGTGCCGCAGACTACGCCGCGTAGAGGTCGGGATCGATCTCGGCCGGGATGGGCTTGATCTCGGTGTCCAGTTCCTCCTCGATGCGGTACACGTTGTAGCGGTCGTCGTAGGTGACGAAGTTAATGGCGAGACCAAGGTGCCCGAAGCGGCCGGAGCGACCGATGCGGTGGAGGTACGTCTCAGCGAATTTGGGGAAGTCGAAGTTGATCACGACGTTGACCGCCTGGATGTCGATGCCGCGGGTGATGAGGTCGGAGCAGACGAGATTGCGGCACTGGCCCTCGCGGAAGTCGTGGAAGACACGGTTGCGGTGCTGCTGCTGCATGCGGGCGTGGATGTAGAAGCAGCTGTAGCCCAGCTGAGTTATTTTCTTGGCCAGCAGCTCCACACGATTGACGCTGTTGCAGAAGATGATGGACTGGTTGATCTGCAGCTTGTTGAAGAGCGTGTTGAGGCAGTGGATCTTCTGGCGCTCCTCCACAAAGGCGTAGTACTGTGTCACGCCCTTGAGAGTCAGCTCATCCATCAGGTTGATTTCGTACGCATCCTGGAGGTACTTGGCAGCAAAGGACTTCACGGTGACGGGGAAGGTCGCGGAGAAGAGCAGCGACTGGTGGCGCGCCGGGAGGAACTTGTAGATGTCCTCAATGATTCGGGTGAACTCGGCGGAGAGAAGCTTGTCGGCCTCGTCAAGGACGATAATGCGGCAGTTGTCTAGCTTGGCGACCTTCTTGCTGGCGAGATCTAGAACGCGGCCGGGGGTGGCCACGAGAATGTGCACGGCCTTGTTGAGCCGGAGGATGTCGTCGCGGAGGGTTGTGCCGCCCGTGGTGACCATCACCTCCAGACCTGTGATGTGCTTGCCTAGTTCCTTCGTCACCTGCGCCGTCTGCAGCGCCAGCTCCCGGGTCGGGACCATGAGAAGCGCCTGCACATGCTCATCCCGGGTATCCACCTTCTCGAGCACAGGGATGACGAAGGAGGCTGTCTTGCCAGTGCCGTTCTTGGCGCGGGCAAGGACGTCCTTACCCTGAAGGACCACAGGGATCGCTTCCTCCTGCACCGGGCTGGGCTTCTCGAAGCCCTTCTCGTAGATACCCATCTGCAGCTCGCGGCGGAGTGCGTAGTCCTCGAAGTTCACGTTGCGCCGCGACTCTACATCCTCTGTCTTCTTGCGGTTGTCCTTTTTAAGGAGCTGCAGCTTTGACTTCCAATCCTCGGACATGGTGCTGCGTAGCGTTGTAGTGAGAGGGGAGTAAGAGGGGGGGGTCTCTCGATCCTTGCAGAGCAACGGTGAGATACAATGGAGCGTGGGTAGAGAATCTTTCGAAAAATCACAGAAAGAAAAGAAGGAGAGAGAGAGGGATGATGACTCATTATAGTTGAGAAGAGGCAAGCGCCAGAACCACAGTACCATGCATCGAGGGGATAGACCTCGAAGAGGGGTAGATAGAAGAATGCGATGCGTTTAGAACAACACTAACTTCAACAACAAAAAAAAAGCTTCCCCGAAAGGCCGCTTAATGATGTCTTTTTTTTATGTGTAACCAGGTGAGGCCTGAAGCCAGGCGAAAGAGGTAGCGCAGCCCCCCTGACAGGGAAACAGCGCGTGTTGCTTTCGCTGTTGAGCGTATTTTCTTCTTCTCTATTGGTGATTCATTATTTTTTTTTTTTTTTTTTTTTTTTTTTGATGGCGCCGTGAGATTGCGAGGGAGGACACCCTCCGCCCCCGAGGTTTAAGAGACGCGGATCGGTGTGGTGAAATCCATCTTGAACGCCCCGCACGAGATGCTCGCGGCGTCCACGAAGACGTCGATGTGGTACTTTCCGGCGCGGCGCTTGACGACGGGGCCGTCGACCTTGACGCTCTCCACCGGGGTCCCGTCCGCGTTGCGTTTGCGGTTCTGCTTTACGAAGAGCGGGTGGCGCAGACCGAGACTGAGGTGCACCCCCCACTGGCGCTCAAAGGACGTCACGTCGGCAAGGATGTGCTGGAGGCCCACGTAGGGGTTGAGCCCGATGCCGAGCTCCCGCACGTAGCACTCCTGCTCCGTCTGCCGCACCAGGGACCAGAGGTCGACGAAGTCAGCGGGGGCGTTGCTGCCGAGGGAGACCACGCGGCCCGCATCGATGACGATCTCAAAGGCGGCGGGCCGCGCAAAGGCGACGTTCTTGTCGGTGTCCGGGTAGGCGAACACGTCGCACACCCCGTTGAGCTTGGCGAGGTCGAAGGACTCGCTGATGACCTCCCCAATGGGGAAGGTGCCGCCGATGCTGCTCGACATGCGGGACCCTTCCTCCGGGCCGGCGCGGCGCGACATGCCTTCCTCCACCTGGTGATCCTCCTCGCCGCTCGGGCCCGGTTTGTTGGGCTTCTGCCCGGTCTGGCGGCACATCGCGATGTAGTCCCGCTTCTTCATGCGGCCGTGAACCGCCGCGCTCGGCGCCTCCAGGGGCGGCGCGGCGTCCGGCGCCTCCAGGCGAAAGCGCACGCGGTGAGCCGCGGCGTCGTTGCGGGCGGGGTCGAGCGCGGCGGTGTAGAAGCCGGTGTTGGTCAGGCAGTCCTCCATGCCGCCCGTGAAGACGAGCGCCTTGGAGGGGTCGCGGCACTGGATGCGCAGCGGCGCTCCAACTCCAGTGACCCGGCGCCGCATGCGCTCCTCGAACTCAACGAGGCTGCCGCACGGCTGCGCGGCCAGCGCACTGCCGGCGACGCCGCCGTAGGTGAAGAGGTCGGGATCGAAGCACTCCCAGATATCGCTGCGCTGTAGGGCGGCGCCGAGAGTGGGCGGCGGCGGCGGTAGGGCCGCGCCATCGCCGTCGCGCTCCCAGGCGTTGGCGTCGATCGCGTCGGCGATGGCGCGGGCGAAGGGCTCTGCAACGCTGGGGCGGAAGGCGCACGACCGGCAGTAGGAGAACACCTGGTCTTCGCACAGAGCGGCCTCGACGTCACCCGCGGCAGCGTGCCGATCCGCTGGTGCGCTCATGTCGTGGAGGTGGCAGTGCTCGACGACCCGCATCCCGCGGTCGAAGAGGCGGAGGCGCAGGCGGTACTGCTGCAGCTCATTTTGGAACGCGCTCCTCTGGATGAGGACAAAGGCCAGTAGCTCCCGGGACGGGCCGCAGCGCAGCGCCTCGCACAAGGCTGGGGACGGCACCGGCGCGCCGCCGAGCGGCTGCAGCAGGTGCGCCACCGCATCAAACGCCTCACGAAATGCCGCTGGGGCGCTGCCGCCGCCGCACTGCCGCAAGAACGTTTGGAGGTGCTCCACGTCGCTCATGAAGGTGGCGGCCGCGAACGGCGCAACGGAGTACGACACACACGCAGCGGGGGACTGCAGCAGACCGGCGCTGCCGCACGGCGCCGGCGCTCCGGCGGTGAGTGGAATCAGCATCGAATCGGCCCTTGCTGGTCCCGTTGGTGTTCCTGCCCAGCCGTCCAGGGCGCGGCGGTACCCCTCCACCAGCGTCTTCTGCAGTGCGCAGGGCAGCGCGTCAACGATCAGCATCACGTGCGGCACGGCGCCGGTGAACCGCTCGAGATGCGTGCTGTCAAAGAGGAGCGTGCGGGCGCACGCCTGTGCCGCCGCCAGCGTCGCCGCAGCAGACATGAGTGGGCGTGGGAGTACGACTGATTGCAACCAATGGAATTGGTTGAAGTGGAGTGGAAACCCTGACGGAGTTCCAGTGGATCAGGGGCTGGGGTGGGGCTGAAAAGAAAAAAAAAAAGAGAGAGAGATGGGGGGCTAGAGAGATCAAAGTTCATACACCTGTTGACCGCCGTCTTCAAGAAAGAGGAGGAGTGGGTGGGGTGGGGGTGGGGGGGGCTCTCGAGGATTTTCACACCGCATGCTTCCTCACGCCATGTCTTGTTGATGCTTCCTTCTCTTCTATTTATGGTGTGTGTGTGTGTCGAGGGGGGGAGGGGGGAAGTGGGTAAGACTTTTATTTGGTTTTGTATTTCTTTTGCTTCGCTCGGCGGCCCATATCCGACGGGCTAACCCTAACCAGGCCGTCGGACTTGTGGGTGTGCCTCGCCTCCATTGGCTACCAGAAGCGCCACCAGATGGGCAGCTGCTGCTCCGCCGGGAAGGGGAGCTCGAGGGTGCGGGTAACAACTCGGGCGCGCTGCCACAGGGTGCGGTGCGAGGCGGCCGCTGCGCGCCCCTTGCACACGACGACGACGCGATTGCTGCTGTGCGGCACCGGGAGGCTGAAGACGTGAGACGGGCCGCCGAACACGGCGTGGCACTGCTGCTCGAAGTCCCGCAGACGGCGCGGCAGATTGAAGGCGGCGACGCCGTTGGTGGAGAGGCGGGCGTGGCACAGCTCGAGGAAGGAGCGGCGCGTTACGTCGCCGCAGAGCGTGCTGCCCTTGAAGAGGTCGACCAGCAGCAGGTCGTACGCGCCGGCACTCTCCGGGCCGATGCGGGTGCGGATGCGGTCGTCCCGCAGCGGTCCGAGTGCAGGGGTGGCGGTGGAAGACCAAGACCCCTGCCGCAGGAACTCCGCGGCGTCCATCGCGTACAGAAAAACACCGCCGTCCCCCGAGTCCGCCCCGCGGCGCGGCGGCACAATGTTGAGCGCCTCGTCCAGCCCGAGATCCTCGAGGGCGGCGGTGAAGCACCCGGGCTCGACGTCGACCAGATCCATGCGCTCCACCAGTCGGCCACCGAAGCGCTGCAAGAAGGCTGGCAGAGCACCGCCTCCAACCCCGAGTATGGCGACGCGCAGCGGCGGGGGCCGGGGCGGCAGCCACGCCAGGGCAGCCGCCATCACTCGCAGGTACGGCGTCTCGAGGCTCGCGCCGCTGTTGGTGCAGTTGAGCGCGGTCCGTCGGCCGAGCGCATCGCAGCGGATGACCGACTGGTCCGTGCAGCCGTCGAGCCACTGGCTGGCGGCACCGTCGCTGGGCTCCAGCACCAGCGCACTATACTTCTGCGTGCCGCGGGGCCAGTCCTCGCTGCACAGGAGCGGCGCCACGCTGTTGTCGTTGCTGAGGCGGGGCGGGAGGGCCTCCGGGGCTGGCGGC
Source organism: Vickermania ingenoplastis (assembly GCA_010157825.1). NCBI lineage: Eukaryota > Euglenozoa > Kinetoplastea > Trypanosomatida > Trypanosomatidae > Vickermania > Vickermania ingenoplastis. The sequence continues at coordinate 71,555 of VFSE01000171.1, forward strand.
GGCCGCAGCCGGCGCTGCTGGCCATCTGCGAAGAGACCGGTGAGCCAGGCATGGAGGCCCTCGTGTGGTGCCGTGGGCGGGGGGGCTGGGATGTAGTAGTTGCGGACCACGACATCCCACCCACGCAGCACCTCGCACGGGCGCCGCGAGTACTCCTCCTCCCGCACCGCCGCCGCAGACGACGCACCAGGGTCGTGGGCGAGGGCGAGGGCCGACAGATGGCAGCCGTAGGCGGCCGCGGCGCCGCAGGCCCCAGCGAGGCCCCATGCGGCGAGGCGCACCGAAACCATTGCCAGCCACCTCTTTTCTTGTGGTGTTGCTGGCCAAACCGAGCCAGTCCGCAACTTCGCGGGAGAAGAAGAGGAGGGGGAGTAAGAAGTGGCACAAGGCGCACGCCTGGCAGATGGAGGGAACGACGCAGGGAAGGCAGGGGTCGCCGGGGCTTCATTCAGAATCCCGTTCGGCGCCTCAGATGGGGTGTTGTTCGTCCCTCATACGGGGGCTAATAGGCTCCAGACGTAGTATTTCGTCAGCGATAGATGCGCCTCTACTGATTTTTCTTGCTCGTTGCACCGGGCGCCAGCTCCGCGGTTCGGATGCGGTGGACGATGTTGTAGTGCAGCTTCGAGTACACGGCGAGGACGAGGCGAAGGATACCGCCGCAGGTCGTCTCGAGCAGCAGGCCGCCAACACTGGTCGGTGGCTCCATGCAGGCGCGGGCGTGCTGCAGTGCCGCGCCGTCCAAGCCGAGTGTGATGTCAAAGCGGTAATGCTCGATCCCCTTGATGATCGCCGCCGCCATGCTCTCGGCCGTGAAGGGCGATGCGCCACCGAGTTCCGAAATGGCGCGGCACTCGGGGCTCTTGACTTCGTTTTCCGTGTCGAACCCGGGGGTCTCCACATCAGGGGGGCTGATGACCTGCACCCGCACCCCTAGGCAGCTGTGCTCCATATCCACGCAGTGCGCCGTCGCCCGCAGCCCCGCCTTGGTGCCGGCATAGAGCGAGTAGCCGGCGATCGGCGCGAGGGCCGCCAGACTGCTGGTGAGAACGATGCGGCCGCGGCGCCTCGCGACCATGTCCGGCAGAACCGCCCACATGACACGCAGGCAGCCGAAGTAGTTGGTCTGCATCATCCCCTCGGCGTCCCGCATGGCGCTGTCCAGAAAACGCCGCGGCGTTGCGAAACCGGCGCAGCAGATCACCAGCGAGATGGAGCCGCCGCATGCCTGCCGCGCCGCCGCCACCGCTTCCGCTACAGATTTGTCGCTGCACACGTCCATCACGACGTAGTGCACCGCCGTGCTGGAGCCAGCGGCCTTTTTCTCCTCCTCCAGCGCCGCCACGGTCGTCTTGAGAACCGCCTCGCGCCGAGCGGCGATCACCACGTGCTGCACGCGACGGCGCACGAGCGCCTTGGCTGTCTCCATGCCGATACCAGTGCTGCCCCCCGTCACGAGGACGGACGTTGTTTCCATATCCCAGCGAGGGACGCGCTGCCGAGCAAACATGGCGGCCGCCGTAACCCCCGCAGCGGTGGCGGCCGCCGCGCCGGCGGCGATCCCGCCCCATGGGACTTGTGAAAGACTAGGCATGGGCGCTGAAAAATCGACTAGGGAACAAAAAAAAAAAGAAAAGAAAAGAAAAGAAAAGATAGATGTGTGGTCGATGGCGGGTCATGCTTCATTGCCTTCATATGTACAACGGCACGGCACGGCACGGCCCGTTTACCGTTATGCTACCATCTCGTTCTCCTTCCGTCTCCATCTCGTTCTCGTTCCGTCGAGCTGTGGAGGCGGGGCCGGTGAGGTCGTCTTGTGTTGGTATCGGCTAGTCTGTTTGTCCTGACACACACTCTCGTTAGCGTTAAGCAATGGCGCGTGTTAATAGAGAGCACAAACAGAAGGCGAAGTACAGTAGTTTGGGGTAGTCCATATGCCCATCCCTGTTTGTTGTCCCAACGCGCTGCCGCCCGCCCTCTGAGCCCGCTCCTCCTCTCCTCTCTTCTCCTCTTCCAACAGGTTCGGCGGTGGACGGGACAATTATGAGAGGCGGATGGTGGATCTTGTAGACACGACACGGTTCCCGCACTCGGGTGAGCACAGAGAACATACTTAAAAACAAATCAAAAGAAAAACAAAACAAAACAAATACTAAAGATATGAATCGAGGTGAGGTGGGGAGTGGTCGCTACTGAGGTACTCTAGGGGGGGGAGTGTGTGGGTGCCTGTGTGTGTGTGTGTGTGTGTTTCGTCACGTTGAGAAGGGAAGGGCCGCCTGGAGATCATCTCTGTGGGCGTGCGTGCCGCCCATCGCGTCGTCTGTACGTACGATGCTTTCTTTTTAGTTGAAGGAGCGCTGAGACGCCTGGGAGCCGATGCTGAGCTGGGAGAGGGAGCGGATGTGTGCCAACATCCGCTTCTTGAAGCCCTTGTTGAAGGCGATGTCGAAGTCCTCCGTCACCTCCCGCATCACGTCCAGCACGTACTGAAGGTCCTCGCGGGTGTGGCACGCGGACACGCAGAAGCGGATGCGGCTCATGAGCAGCGGGGTTGCTGGGTACCCGACGACGACGATGGCGACGCCGCGCTCCAGGCAGCGCCTGGAGAGCGGGGCTAGGAGGCCGAGGTTGTACACCATGACTGGGACGACGGGGCTCGCGTCGTCGCCCATCACGACGAGGTCGAGGTCGATGAGACCCTGGCGGAAGAACCGGCAGTTCTCGCGCAGCTGCTGCAGGCGCTTGCGGCCCAGGTCGTTCCCGGTCTTGCCCAGCAGCACGTGCAGCACCGAGAGAATCTGCTGCGAGCAGGGGGCGGCGAGGCTGTCGCAGTGCAGTGAGATGGTGCTGTGCAGGCGGAGCCAGTCCACCACGCGCTTGTCCGCGGCGATGTAGCCCCCGATGGAGCCGAAGCTCTTGGTGAAGGTCCCCATCAGCACGTCCACATCCTTTGGCGAGACGCCGCAGTGCTCGCAGACACCGCGGCCGGTGCGGCCGAGGGCACCGATGGAGTGCGCCTCATCCACAAAGAGCAAGCACTTGTACTTGTTCTTGATGGCAACCATCTTCTTCAGGTCGATGATCTCCCCCTCCATGCTGTACACACCCTCAACGACGATCACGATGCGTGTGTACGGCACGTATGGGCCCTTCGGGTTCTGGCCGAGAACGATGGCCTCCTGAAGGAGGGTCTCGAGCTCGTCGTACTTGCCGTGGGACCACACCCGCACGCTGGCACCTGAGGACCGCACGCCGTTAACCAGAGAAGAATGGTTGATGGAGTCGGAGACGGCGAGGGAACCTTTCCCAAAGAGCGTAGGGATGCCGCGGAAGTTGGTGCCGAAGCCCATACCGCAGATGATAGCATCCTCCTTGCCGAGGTATGCGGCGAACTCCTTCTCGAGCGCCGCGACGGGGGTGTGCTGCCCCGCCTCCATCGCGGCGCTGCAGCTCGCGATACCAAAGTCGTCGATGCTGTCGAGGACGTCGTACGTGATGGAAGGCGTGTCCTCGGCGAAGCCCAGGTAGTTGTACGACCCGAGGTTGATGGCGGGGATGATGCGGCCGGTGCACTGGAAGGTGAGATTGCAGTCGTGCGACACGCGCTCCATCACGCCAATGATGCGCGAGGGGCGGGAGTCGATGGGGCGGTTCCACAAGTCTCGAATGCGGCGGTAGAAGCGGCGCTGCCACAGGTCATCGAAGGAGGTCACCAGCGGGGCGTAGCCCGGGCGCTTCAGGACGGATTTCTGGGGGAAGAGGCGGCGGTATCCTTCTCGGATGTTGGAGAGGGTGGTGAGCAGGGTGAGCGTGAAGTAGGAGGAGATGGCGGTGTAGAGGCCCATCTTGTGCTCGATCGGCGGCTCCACCTCGATGTCATCGATTTCGCTGACGGGGGTGCGGACCCCCGAGTACTTGTCCTCCTCCTCGATCTTCGGGAGTGAAGGGACGGTGTTACCGCGCTTCTGCGGCGCTGTGCTGTACATGAGGGCAACAAGCAACGGGTCTAGTGGAAGACAGGAGGTGAAGAAGCTCAAGTTTGTTCGTTCGTGAAGAAGCGGCAGCAACAAAACAGAAACAACAACAACAACAAGAAGAAAGGGATATAGGCGAATGTGGAGGTGTGTGAGAGGAGAGGGGGCAAGGTGCGGCTAGTGCACGGTGGCTGCCAATGCCACCCTTGGATCTTGGAATGGGGTGGTCGGTCTTTTCTTTTCTTTTTTTTGCTTTTAATTTAGGAAATGGTGTGCAACGTATTCCCCCGGGAGCCGCTGAGGCCACGGGGCCCTCACAGCGGGGCTCCTCGCCTAAATATCCTTGACGGGGCGCTGGGCGAGGGCGAAGAAGTCAACGCCGGGGTTCCACATGGCACCAAGGCGGTCCATGGACCAGCGGTAGAACATGTCGTCGACGCAGCCGCAGAAGCCCTTTGGGCGCTCAGAGATGCAGTGGCAGCACTCAATGTCGCTCTCCTCGTCGAGTGCGTCGCTGGCGCCGCTGTGGTGCGCCCCGGGCACCCGCGGGCCCTCGATCAGCTTCGCGAAGTACTTGATGGACGGCTTCTTGGGCAGGCCGCACAACGCCGGATTGGGCATGGCTATTTCGGGGAAGTAGTCCACCTCGGCGCTCTCCGCCGGAAGAATGTTCAGGCAGTCCCCGACGTAGCGCGGCGCCCCTTTTTCCAGCAGCCACACGACGACCTCCTCGTTGTTCATTGCCACAGCCGCATGCAGCGGAGTCCGGCCCCAGCGGTCGTAAACGTGAACGATGCCGCCCGCTGCACTGAGCATGTCCATAATCTCGATCTGCTCCGCCAGCACCGCCATGAACATGGGGCTGTAGCCGTGGTACATGTCGCTCCCGCCGTCGTTCTCCTCGCGCAGGAAGGACATGTTGTTCGGGTTCGCCCCCGCGTCGAGGCAGCGCCGGCAGAGCTCCGTGTCGCCTGTTATCACCGCCAGCAGCAGGTACGTCGCGCCTTCCGAGGACTGCGTCTCCGCGCGCTGCAGATCCGGGCAGCGTTGGTAGAAAAATGCACTGACGAAGGGCAGGGCGGTGGAGATTTCTTTGCAGTCCTTGCCGCCGTCGCCCTCCACGAGCTTGTCAAAGGCCTTGTACACGTTGTCCTTCTGAAGCGTGGAGAGCTCTACCTTGCCTTTGCTCTTCCGGATGCCGTTGAAGACATGAAAAGGAATAGGGATGGAGCTGCAGAAGCTGCGGATACAGTCCTCGCCGCCCGCGAGGTAGTCGTAGGGCGACATATCTAAACCGAGGTGCGCCAGGCCGTCCTGCACCCCCTTCGGCACGGCGAAGCACTCGATCACGTCGCGCCGCAGCGGATAGCGCTGGGAGGCGTAGCGAGAGTGTGGGTAGTCGTCTCGCGTGGTCAACTGCCGTCCTGGCTGCGACCCCTGCTGCTTCGAATCCATAAACGGAAAAAACGGCCCGGCGGAGCAGTGTTGTTCTAGGTAGCTGCGGCGCAGAGAAGCAGGGCTCGTGGGTGAGGGCACTGGCGCTCGTCCGCAATGACAGTTGTTGGAAACGCCTCGATGTGTTGGAAAGACTAATGAAACACTTCTCTTGCAGGCAGTCCAGCAAAGACAATTGAAAATAATAATAATAATACGAAAAAAAAAATGGAGGAGTAAAGGAAGGGCAACCAAACTGGAGTGTAAGCTGCGCGCCAAACACGGTCTAGTCTTTACTCATAAAAATGAACACCCGAACGCAAGTATATTATATCTGTGAGGGCTGCAGCCCTTCATGGCGATGCCGATAAGGATACTACAGACGCTGGCCACTGGCACTGTCTTCCCTGCGCCCGTGGCACGTCTTCCGTCTTGTACGAGGTTACTATTATTAAGGCGTTAGTTGTTGTTTTGGTATGCAAGCGACGTCACCCCGCCGCCTGGCGTGCGAGCACTTCGTCTGCCCATTTGTCCATCGGCAAGTCGGACGCCGCCGCCTCGGAGAGCAGTGGGTGGCCCCTCCACCCCCATCGGTCCTGTAAGCGTTTGTCAAACCCGTCCTCGGCCCTGAGGCGCTCCCCCAGCAGTGCCAGCAGGCCCCCGGTACTCTCCTGCAGACCCAGGGCCGCCACAGAGAGGGCGTTCAGATCCGCTGCGCAGAGAACGGCGCCCTCGGCAAGGAGTGCCGCGGCACTGTTGGCGAGGGCCCCGAGCAGGCAGTCGCCCACCTCGGTCACGGTCAGCGGCCGGCGCAGGTAAAGGTCGACGAGCTCCTCGCACGGCACTCCAGCCTCGTCGCACAGCGCGGTGTGCAGCCCGGCATCTCGTTGCAGCCGCAGCAGCTGGGCCGTCGGCGACAGGCCTCCCGCGGCCCAGCTGCTGCTGCCGAGCGGGCCTGTGCCGGTGGACGCGGCCGCGTGCAGCATCGCCGTAGCAGGCGCGTGGCCGTAGAGATCGAGCAGCCCCAGGGGCCCGACCCGCATCCCCAGCAGCGACACGCCGGCCTCCTCCACGCGGGCTCCAGAGCAAAGATGGCTGGAGGACAGTAGTTGCAGCGTCGCCTCCCACAGCGCCGCCAACAGCCGCTCGTAGGCCGCACCCCGCACCGCAATTACCAAACAGTGTTGACCACTCTGTGCGTGTGTGGGGGCGTGCTGTAGCGCCGCCAGCAGCAGCTCGCGAGCCGATGACTCGCCCGGGGCCATCACGCGCAGCTGCCATACGTCCGTCCGCCCGCAGAGAGGGAAGTGCGGCAGTGGCGTCAGCACCGACACGGCCTGAAAGCATCGGAGCAGTGGGTCTGTCTCCCACACGCTGCCCACCAGTACCCCAGGCAGTCGCGGCGGCATCGGTACGTCCCCAGCAGCGCAGGCCGCGGCGAACGCCGCGGCGCTGGGTGAGCGGGATCCTGAAGTGGCGCGGCTGCTGCGGCAGTCCAAGACGAGGGTTGTGCTGTCGGTGCCTTCAGCTGCGCAGCGTGCGGTCCAATCCTCGCCGGCCGATAGAAGCACCAGCCGGGAGGTTGACTCGGGCCGAGTCAGCAGCTCCAGCTGCGCCCATCGCTGCTGAGCCGTCGTTGTCACCGCTGATCCACGTAGCAGCGCCGGGGCCCGCGAAGGCGCTGTGGTGGGCACGCTACCCTCCCCGCCCCCTGAGAGCGCCGCAAGGGCGTACGGCTGCCACCGGGCCATCGCGCCGCTCCAAAGACGGGCGGCGGCGACGGCATCGGCGGTGCGTCTGCCTAGTAGGAGGCGGAGGCCGAGGCGGAGGGCAGTGGGATGCCGGCAGAGCCCATGGCGCAGAAGAAATCCGAAAAGCGCTGCCGCGCCCGGCAGAGGTGGCCGGCGAGACAGGGAGGGAGCCGCCCTCCCGCGGCAGCGCCGCCGCCTGGTGCAGCCGCGGCACCTGGGTGAGGCAGCCGGCGACACCAAGCACCGGCCGTAGCAGCCGCACCGTCGACGCCGCCGGGAACACACCGCAGGAGATGGACGGAAAGCCAGAGCCCGCCGGCCAGGCCGACGGCGTCGCACCGCCTGGAGAGCACGCCAGGTACAGCTCCAGGCCAAAGTCCAGTAGCGGCGCGCTGGGATGGACGGCCGCCTCGATGACGAGACCCCTGCCGGCGGCGGCACGAACTCGTTCTAGAAGCATTTGCTGCTTTGACTCGCAGTGGCGCCTCGCGTCGTCGCCCGGGTCAAGCCAGGCAACGCCCTCCGCTGCATCGAAGAAGCCAACGTTCTCCAGGTGGGTAAGCCGGAGGACTGGGCGGCCGCCGTCGGCCATCACCTCCTCCGCCCATGCCTCCACCGCTGCCCAGCCCTCGCACAACTCCCGCTCGCAGGCCGACACAGCACACCGTGGCAGCTCCGAAGGTGGAGTCCAACGAGACGGTGATCGTCTTCAGCGCTGGCGCCGCCGCCGCTTCTTCCGCCTTCGCTGCGTCTTCCCAACCATCCGGTCCAATCAGCGCCAGCAGCGGCCACTCTATCGGGGGGCCTGGTGCTGGCTGGCGAAGACCAACCTCAGACAGGCTACGCGCCACCTGGCAGCACCGCTCCCGTCTCAACGCTCGCAGCGCGCCGACAGGACAACTCGTTCATCTGCCACCGTCCGCCCCAACGCTGCCACCAGCCGCAATAGACGTATGCCACGAAGTAGAAGAGGTTGGCACCGCTGGCGATGACAGCCCACTTCCAGGAGCCATTGGAGGCGGCGGTGGTGGTGGAGGCGGAGGCGGTGGTGGTGGTGGCGCAGCCTTCACTGCGGGCGGCGCCGGGGCAGGCGCAGCACTCTTCGGAGGCGGAGGCGGTGGTGGTGGTGGCGCAGCCTTCACTGTGGGTGGCTCCGGGGCAGGCGCAGCACTCTTCGGAGGCGGCGGCGGAGGTAGTGGTGGCGCAGCCTTCACTGTGGGCGGCTCCGGGGCAGGCGCAGCACTCTTCGGAGGCGGAGGCGGTGGTGGTGGTGGCGCAGCCTTCACTGTGGGTGGCTCCGGGGCAGGCGCAGCACTCTTCGGAGGCGGCGGTGGTGGTGGTGGCGCAGCCTTCACTGTGGGCGGCTCCGGGGCAGGCGCAGCACTCTTCGGAGGCGGAGGCGGTGGTGGTGGTGGCGCAGCCTTCACTGTGGGTGGCTCCGGGGCAGGCGCAGCACTCTTCGGAGGCGGCGGCGGAGGTGGTGGTGGCGCAGCCTTCACTGTGGGCGGCTCCGGGGCAGGCGCAGCACTCTTCGGAGGCGGAGGCGGTGGTGGTGGTGGTGGCGCAGCCTTCACTGCGGGCGGCGCCGGGGCAGGCGCAGCACTCTTCGGAGGCGGAGGCGGTGGTGGTGGTGGCGCAGCCTTCACTGTGGGCGGCGCCGGGGCAGGCGCAGCACTCTTCGGAGGCGGCGGTGGTGGTGGTGGCGCAGCCTTCACTGTGGGCGGCTCCGGGGCAGGCGCAGCACTCTTCGGAGGCGGCGGTGGTGGTGGTGGCGCAGCCTTCACTGTGGGCGGCTCCGGGGCAGGCGCAGCACTCTTCGGAGGCGGCGGCGGTGGTGGTGGTGGTGGCGCAGCCTTCACTGTGGGCGGCTCCGGGGCAGGCGCAGCACTCTTCGGAGGCGGTGGTGGTGGTGGTGGCGCAGCCTTCACTGTGGGCGGCTCCGGGGCAGGCGCAGCACTCTTCGGAGGCGGCGGCGGAGGTGGTGGCGGTGGTGGTGGTGGCGCAGCCTTCACTGTGGGCGGCTCCGGGGCAGGCGCAGCACTCTTCGGAGGCGGCGGTGATGGTGGTGGCGCAGCCTTCACTGTGGGCGGCTCCGGGGCAGGCGCAGCACTCTTCGGAGGCGGCGGTGGTGGTGGCGCAGCCTTCACAGTGGGCGGCTCCGGGGCAGGCGCAGCACTCTTCGGAGGCGGAGGCGGTGGTGGTGGTGGTGGCGCAGCCTTCACTGTGGGCGGCTCCGGGGCAGGCGCAGCACTCTTCGGAGGCGGTGGTGGTGGTGGTGGCGCAGCCTTCACTGTGGGCGGCTCCGGGGCAGGCGCAGCACTCTTCGGAGGCGGCGGCGGTGGTGGTGGTGGTGGCGCAGCCTTCACTGTGGGCGGCTCCGGGGCAGGCGCAGCACTCTTCGGAGGCGGCGGCGGAGGTGGTGGCGGTGGTGGTGGTGGCGCAGCCTTCACTGTGGGCGGCTCCGGGGCAGGCGCAGCACTCTTCGGAGGCGGAGGCGGTGGTGGTGGTGGTGGCGCAGCCTTCACTGTGGGCGGCTCCGGGGCAGGCGCAGCACTCTTCGGAGGCGGTGGTGGTGGTGGTGGCGCAGCCTTCACTGTGGGCGGCTCCGGGGCAGGCGCAGCACTCTTCGGAGGCGGCGGCGGTGGTGGTGGTGGTGGCGCAGCCTTCACTGTGGGCGGCTCCGGGGCAGGCGCAGCACTCTTCGGAGGCGGTGGTGGTGGTGGTGGCGCAGCCTTCACTGTGGGCGGCTCCGGGGCAGGCGCAGCACTCTTCGGAGGCGGTGGTGGTGGTGGTGGTGGCGCAGCCTTCACTGTGGGCGGCTCCGGGGCAGGCGCAGCACTCTTCGGAGGCGGAGGCGGTGGTGGTGGCGCAGCCTTCACTGTGGGCGGCGCCGGGGCAGGCGCAGCACTCTTCGGAGGCGGCGGCGGCGGTGGTGGTGGTGGTGGTGGTGGTGGTGGCGCTGCCTTCACTGCGGGCGGCTCCGGAGCAGGCGCAGCACTCTTCGGAGGCGGCGGTGGTGGTGGTGGTGGCGCAGCCTTCACTGTGGGCGGTGCCGGGGCAGGCGCAGCACTCGTCGGTGTTGGCGCCCTGGTCGAATGGTTTCTGCGGAGAAGATTTTGATGTGCAACGCAGTGTCGCCCTGTAGAGCAGATGGAGCTGGCGGCGGTGAGTGGTCGGCGCAGGAGGGTGCGAATAGCTATTTTTTGAAGCATTTAGAAGGTGGGGCTGGGGCCCCGGCAGTAGGATTGACGTCTGTGGTATGCCCAGAGGAGATGAGATGCTGGTTCGTAGCGCTTGGTGTGTTTGTGGCTATTGGGCTTCTTCCTCACTTTCTTTTTGTTTGAGTTTGAAGGTGTGATTCAGAATCTATGTGGACTGTGTGAGAAGGTCGTGTGTGTGTATCCAATCCTTTGTTGTTGTTGTTGTTTGTTGTTGTTGTTGTTGTTCGTTTGTTTGTTTTTCTTTGTCTGGGCGTGTAATATCATGAGAAACAGTGGGGAGGTAGTGAGCAGAGGATGGTCCATATCTGGAAGAGGGGGCGTGGCAGGTGGTTGCTGAGTGAGGGCGGCGGGGGTACTTCACGCCGCAAAAAGGTTGTAGAAGAGGTGTTCGTATTAGGGTGCACCAGGAGTGCAATGAAAGAACAGCAAACAGAAGAAGAAGATAAACATGTAAGCCCGAGAGGCACAAGAGTGAAGACGGAGACAGTCACCAGAGGTGTCGTTTCGCCGATCCCCACCGTTCTCATCTACTTGTAACGCGGTGGGCTGTCTTCGGTCCCGGTTCACAAGCCGTGCTCATATTCCACTTTTCTGTACGGTGCGGCTCGGCTTGGTGGAGAGTGGGCGGTGAGGTAGGCTTCCAGTGGGCCTGAACTGCTCAAACAGGTCGAATGGTGGCCTGGACCGTATTCGAGGAGCAGGCGAAGTGGTCGATGATGCATGCGACGCCGACGATGAATGAGTAGATGCCCCCTAAGAACACAAGAAAGCTGTTGGAGAAGAATGAAATGCCAATGGTCCCCACGAACATGAAATAGATGGCGGAGCCCAGCCAATCCGTGAGAATGCCGAAGGATTTGGTCACGAAGCCGAGGTTCACCTCCACCGCCGTGGCGACGAGGCCGAAGAGGAGTACGTAGGCGGCGAGGATGGGGTAGGTGAGGTTGAGAAAGTTGAAAATGTTGCCAATGAAGCCGAAGAACCCGGAGAAGATAAGGACAGCACAGTTGGCCCATACCATCACCTTCACCCCGGCGGAGCGGGCGATGGGATTTCCTTCAAACATGCTGCTCACTGGCGACGAGAGCCTACACAGTACGGGCTCGATAGGACTACACCAATACGAAAAACAATGGCAGGACAATGCCTAGACCTGTAGGTAGTGGGGCTTGTTTAACTGGCGGTGGGAGTAACTGTATGCAGGGGGGCGGGGGCGAGAAAAAAAAAAAGAAGAAGAAAGAGGTGAGAATGAATAGAAACAAGAACAACGGGCAGTGGTCCCAAGGGAGGGAGAGGACTTCACGCTAGGAAAGGAATGCGACTGGTAAGCTCAATGGAATATAAGTATCGCAAAAGAAAGAGAAAGAGAAAAGAAAAAAAGAGGGGCGAGAGAGAGAGAGAGAGCAGATGGTAGGGCTTCCGCTTTTAACGATGCTTGCTTCCCCTTGTCTTTCCCTCTCGCGTTCACTACGCTGTAGTGCTTCCTACGGCGGAGTGGTCATTCACTGCTAGAGTGAGCGAGGAGCACCATTTGTGCTCCGCATGCACTACACGAGACAGATATTTTCCAACTGTTGTGTTTTGGAGCACTGCGGGAGAATGGTTATCGTGGCGCTGTGGAGTGCTAGGGCCATGAGGTGTGCTGCTGCAGTGGAGGGGAAGGCTTACGGAATGGACTCGACTCTGCCGGGCTGCTCTCGCGGTTCTTCAAATAGACTCCCGATGCCCACCAGCACAGACACGATGCCGCACGAGAACGGCAGCAACTCGTCGATGGATTTGCTTATTCCAAAGGAGATACCGAGGGTCCCGGCAAAGATGAAGAGGAACCCTAGTCCCTTCGGCGAGCAGGCGAAGCCGAATGCCCGCTCTGCAAACCCGAGGCGAAGATCTGTGAGGGCCGCGATGATTCCAAAGATGACCATGTACACACTGACGAAGCAGTGGATGAGGTACTTGTAGTGAATGCAGGAGAAGAAGAAGGCCACTCCTCCGCACCCAACCAGGAGGAGGCAGTTAAGGTAAATGATAAGAAGAAACCAAACTCTGTGGTTGGTTCGAGGAATCGACGGCTGGGGGTTCACCGCCGGAACACTTCCGAGGCCTTTGAACATTTCTCCGGCACGCTAGACGATGTAAGGCGGTGAAAATCTCGAACGGAGCCTTCAGTAAAAGAAGAATATGTGAGAGTGGCCGTCCGACGCAGAAAAATGCAGCTGTGTACAAGGTACGGTAATGGACAACTGGAAAGAGAGAGAGAGAGAGCAAAAAAAAAAAGGAGAAGAAGCGAAAAAAAGAAGGAGTTCAGGAAGGTGTTCAGGAAGGAGTTCAGGAAGGGGCACAGCGCGCTGTTCCAGGCGCGTCACACACCGACAGAAAACGCCCATTGGACGAGTTCTGCTCTTTGAAGACAACGAGAAGAACAGGTCGGTGGGACATTTGACCCGCCTCCGATCCGCCATCCATGCTAGTCGCGGCTTCTGCCTCCCGCCCCCCCAGTGGCTGGAGTGTCGGCGTCCGCGGCGTAGGGCGGAGCGCCGCGGGAAGGGTCTCGGCGCTGCATCTCTTGCTTCAGTTTTCCGTACCGCAGATACAGTTCTGTCAGGCGCGTTCTGTGCGCCCCGTTGGGGGGCCGGGAGCCGAGGACGTTCTCGACCTCACTCTCGAACAAATGTAGATGCTGTTTGATGAAGTGCTTCTCCGCGTGGAGATCGGGGGTGGACATGGTCTCGGGGGCGGCCGTGCCGATACGGATGCGAGGGAGTCGGTCGACGATGCGGTCAATCCTCGGGTCATCCTCGGCCACTGCGGGCTCCGGGAGCGCGTCCGATGACGCCGGTGGGGCGACGGCAGGCGGTGGGGCAGCCGCCGCTGCTGCTGCAGCCGGCTCGGAGGAGCCAGTCGATGGTGCCGAGGCGGGAGTGCTGCGGTGCGACTCCCGCTGACTTCCACGTCCGTCGGAGCCCCTCACGGCGGTGGAGTTGGTCGACGCCGTCATGGACTCCTGTTCATTGTTGATACGGGTCTTACTTGCATGGTAGAGCTCGTAGAGCATGCGCAGTGGGATCTTGCGCTCGGGCTTCACGTCCTGCTCTCCCGTCTCCGCGCGGACCGCTGCTTCCCACTCGTAGATCCGTTTCTTCATTTTCTTCTTGAAGACGCGGCACTGCAGATACGGCATGGCGCTCACCGAGAGGTACTCCCGCTTGTTGTCGCTGTTCATCACCGTCGCCGAGACTTCGTCCCTGTAGCATGCCAGGAGCTGCGCCGCTAAGAAGCTGCTGGTGGCAGGCTTGGGGCCAAAATTCATCTCCGCCTCGGCCAGAGTCTCTGCCTTCTCTCGCTCCACGTCCCTGCCCACCTTGGGTCGCACAGTAAAGTCTTCGTCAATAGTACGCGTTTGGTGAATGCTGAGGTCGTCCACTAGCTGCTCCACGCAGCGCAGAAGATCCCCATCGAACTCCATGGCGGAAGTATGAGAACACCGCTGCAACAGGAGTGGAAACGACGGAGTTCGCGTAGGGCCGCCCTCAAAAGAGGTTTGTAGGAATGAAACTGCACAGCAACGTTTCTAAAGAGGAGAAAGAGAAATAGAGAGATGGAATTCCACAGCAAAACAAAAGCAATTCGTCACGTCGCTCTACCACCATATAGCTTGCGTGAGCCACCGCACGTCGTTGGTTACGGAAATATCGCCGAGTGGAACTTTGAATAGTTTATTACTTTTCTTTTCCTTCAAGGGTCACGCCTCTCTAGTTAGAAGCTGCCAGTATTATCACAAGGGGTATACAAAGGAGGATTGATATAAGCGATAAAAGAATAGGAAAGAAAAAAGAAAAAAAAAGAAAGGGGGGACAAATAAATGATGGAGTCAACCATCCGACGGCTGGCTAGTGGTAGATTCTCCGGCGGAGGAGTACTCGTACTACGCGGCACCGCTTGTAAGCCGGGAAGGGCAAAGCGCCCGTTATACCCGCAAACGGGGCGGGTTGTGAAGGCCCTCTTCCTTGAAGCTTTCCTTGGGGTGGGGCGGGGAGCCATCCACAGCAACGCCTCGCTGGACTTGGGATGGGAGTTGGAGTTGGAAGTGGAATTGGAAAAAAGGTCTAACAAGATTACATTTTTGTCCTCTTTTGATGCGTCTTTGCAGCGCGGCGGTGTGGCTGCCGTGCCGCAAAGGGCGAGCACTAGACCAAGGGGCGATCAGGCGTAGGCGAGGCGTGACAGCCGCCCGGTTTGGCTCTATATGGGGCAGCAGGGGTAGTGGCCCCGTTGTGGTGGGCGCACTGCTCTGCTGTGTTACTTGACGCCGACCTTAGACGGCTTGACACCGCACTTCAGCACGAAGTCGTACATGATCAGGACCAGAATTGGGTAGAGGCACGTGACCAGGCAGACGGCCATTGGATGGAGGCCGTACACCTCGTCCTTGTAGTCCTCGAGGTTCACCGGGTCCATCTTTTTCATGATCTGGTAGAACATAACGGAGAAGATGACCACAAAGAAGGGCAGCGTCGTGTAGGTGAGGATCATGGTGGCGAAGGGTGCGGCCGGGTAATGAGAGACGGATAGATGAGATGGTGGGGCTCGACGGGCTGCCGTACCAGCAAAAAGAGGGGGGATTTTTTTTTTTTTTTTTTAAGGTAAGGAAAGGGAAGAACACCGAGAGGAGAGGCGTAGAAGGATAGTCGCAGGCAAACAGTGGGAGTGCAGGCAGTGGGAGATGTGGGTGTCACAAGCGTATCTCTTCCATTCGTTTGCGTTGTCATTAATGTCGTGTGCACCACAATCTCCCTTTTTTTATATATTATTTTTCTTCTTTTCATCTTTTGTGTGTTCGAGTTTCTGCTGTTCTCGCTGGAGGCTTGCATTTGGTTAATTACGAGGCCGTCCTATAGTCTCTGCGGGCAGCGATGGGTTAGGGTCTCCCGGATAGCAACACAGAGGCGGTCGGCGTCCCCCTCGGCTACGCGTAGGCGATGTAGGATGCGAGCAGCGACAGCACCCACACATCGGGCGGCCGATACTGATGCCGGTAGTTGAGATGCGACCAGCAGAGCCGGACGGTCAGCGGTACCATCGCACCGTCCTCTGCGCCGGATTCACCATCTGTGTGGATCATGTCGCTGGCCAGCCGCAACTCCCCCGCAGCCAGCAGGCGGCGCTTCGAGTCGGTGGAGAAGATGCTCACGCACAGCGGCTGGCTCACCTGCTCTACCCCCAGCTGTACAGTCTCGTTCCAGCTGGCTAGCACCGGGGCCGGCCCCGCCGTGACGGAGGCGGCGGCAGCAGCCCTGGGGCGGGTGCCGGCCTGCGTGCGCACCTCCTGATAGCCGTTGCTCAGCACACAAATCCACCCCCGGCGCCCGAAGAGGGGCTCGGGCGGGCGAACGAAGCCGCTGAGCTGCTGCACCATCACCAGCGCCACCCCGCTGTACCGCGGCGGGCCGCCGGCGTCCCAGAAGGGCACAGGAAAGGGAAAGAAGGAGGCGCTGGCGCTGGTGGCGCTGGCCGGCATGGAGGCCGCCGAGCGGCCGGCCATGGACGATGGGTGCTCCTCCGCCGCCATCTCTTCTGCCAGCATCGCCGGCGTTTCCTCTATGTTTTCCTTGCAGAAGGCGCGCTCGGCGTACTTTTGGTAGATAAACAGCTCTCGGTCCGCAATCGGTGAGGATCGCGAGGGCTTCGCCACGGCGTCAGCGGTGAGGCGGTCGCGCCGGAGGCCGAACTCAAGCTCCGCATTCGCCACCGCGTTGCCACGCCGCGCCATGAAGGCGAGATCCTCCTCGGGCCAGTGGTCGAGCTCGACCTCCCGGCACTTGTTGGCCCACAGCTGGCGGTGGACCCCGATGCAGTCAATGCACGTGAAGACGCCGAAGGGCTGCAGGACGCACCACGTTGGCTGTGGGCTGCCGCAGTCGGCACACGCCTGGTTCTCCGGCTCCGCCAAGCTGGCAAAGAGTGGGGAGCGCTGCAGTCGGCTGCGTGCCGCTGCCCGCATCGCTTCGCCAACCTCTCCGTCTCCCTCGCCCGCCACCGGTGACGGCAGGCACGGAGAGTGCAGCAGCGCAGCGGGCGGCGGGATAGTGCCGTAGGTTTGGGAAGCGTTTCGGATGCCCCGCAGCCAGGACCACTTGAGCGCCTTGCTCGGGAGGTACAGCAGCGCGAGGCAGTAGCCGCGGGCGAAGGTTACCCACGTCTCGTCGTCCAGCGGGGGGGGTGGCGGCGGAGCGGGCCCCAGACAACTGCGCCAGATGCGAGACACCCCGTCCGGCTCCGGCACTGTCGGCAGGGCAGCTGCAGGGCTGGCACGGCGGGCCGGCGCTGTGCCAGCCCTGCTGCTGCCTGCCCAGGGAGATGGAGGTGGCCGGTGGAGGACGTGCCCTGTTATGTTCCCGAGCGTATTGACCGCCTCAATGTAGTCGTAGTCCCAGAGAAACACTGCCAGGCACTCCATCTGCCCCAGCGTGCCGCAATCCACCACTCGGCAGCCGTGCAGGTACATCTTCTCGCGCAGCGCCTTCTGCATGGAGTTTGCGGGCTCCTCGAAGCAGTAAACGGTTTGGTTCTCGTAGAGCTCTAGGGTGCGCAGCCGGAGCGGCGACCCGGCACCCCATTGCGCCGCGGCGCCTTCGCAGGCCAACACCAGCTGCTCTCTCGAGACGTCCAGCATGCGGGCGGGCGGTGCGGGTGGCACCTGGTGAGCTGAAACGAGCATTCATTTCATTTTGTTATGACGGGGGGGGGGGGGAAGGGGAAGGAGCAGTGAAGAAAGTGAGGGAGTGGGGGGACGAGAGTGTCACACAGAGAACGCCTTGATCACCAGCCCAATGGGTGTCTCGTCGAAAGACTGTGTCCGTTGGGCACATAAAATGAAAATAAATATATGTGTGTGTGTGTGTGTGTTGTCCATGTCCTGGCGAGGACTTCTTTCCTTCTTCTTCACTCGTCCCGGCCGCGTTTTCGCTCCGTTTTTGTCTCCTCCGTGATCTTGGCGAGCAGCCGCTTGACGGCGTCCAGCGCGTCGTTTTTTGGCTCCGGCTCCTCACGGCCCTGCGCCTCTGCACGAGGATCTTCAACAGCCGGCTCCGGTTCGTCCCGCTGCAGCGCAACGACGGCGTAGTGCCCCTCCTCGTCGCTGCGAACTACCCGCGTGACAACGAGGTCCAGCAGCGCGACGCCACCAGCGGTCCCGGGACCCGCAGCCGGCAGAAGGAGGGGCAGTTCGTGCGCGGCGTGCGGCGAGCGGGCCGCCGGGCGCACAAGGTACGCAGGGAAATGCTCCGCCGGCGGCATCCCGATGTCACTCGCGGACAGCCGCACGGCGGCCGAGCCCTGCAGCCGCGTCCCAGCAGCCAGCACCGGCCCCGGCCCCGGCCCCGACGCGGCGCCGGGGGTGCGCGGCGCGGCGCGGCGGCTCATGTCCAGCTCCAGACGCGAGGCGACGCACCGGCGTGTGGCAGCGCTGCCGCCGACGGCGACAACGTAAAGGAGGGAGGCGGCCAGGCGCTCCCCCACAACGGCGCTGGCACCGGGCGGCAGATACGATCGCGGGACAGTAACGGCCACGGCCTCCCCGAGAGCTGTGGCCGATGCTCCATCCCCGTCCACCGTCATCAGACGCCCCGATACGCCGCGCTCGTCCGACCTCTCAACGAGCAGCACCAGCGACGCATACAGGCGAAGCGGTGCGGCGTAGGTGTGCAGCCGCTCGCCCAGTGTCCGGTCACCCCCGCCGCTCTGCGCGGCGCGCGGCGCCTCGCCGGGCCGGCTCTCCATCACTCCTGCGCGGCACCGCTCTCCGACCACCCGCGACAGGGTCCCCGCCCAGATCAGCCGCGGCGCAGCCGGGCTGGGGCCGCGGGGGCGCGGCGCAGCGGTGAGGAGCACCTCCACTTCGTCCCCAACGCAGACGCGCAGCGCGCGGGCGGTGGCGCCGATCAACACCGCCGCGGGGGACCGCACACCGGCATCCACGACGCAGGTGTAGTCGTGGAGCTTCCGGAGCACAAACCCGCGGACCGTGTCCCCCGGCGCCACGCCGTCGACCGCCAGCCGCGGTAAAAGGCGCTCCACCGCAGGGAGGAGGCTGGGGCCGGCGTAGACGGCCGCCACGCTGTGGCCCTCCCCCGGCGTTGCAAGCTCCTGCTGGTGCCGGGAAAGAAACGAATGCGCTTGAGGGGCCCCGGCAAAGCGCAGGAGGGCCACGTGGGGTCCCACCGAGTGCCCCCTGGTCGCCTCCACGGCGAGCGCGAGGCCCTCCAGGGCTGTCTTGCCGCTCCCGCTCCCGCTCCCGCCCGCCGCCTCGGGCGCCTCGGGCAGCTTTTCGTTCCACTGGCCCCCACTGCTGGCAGCGAGGGCCTGCACAGCGGCGGGGAACGGGTCGCTGCAGCTCAACAGCACTGCGGCTCCGGCGCAGATGACGGGGGGGAGGAAGCGCGCGGCCCAGTGAGAGGGCGAAGACACGCCGTCCTCCTGCATGCGCTCTGCAGCGGAGAGCCGCTGAAACTGCACGGTGATGTGGCACTGGCCGTAGTTGGCGTCGCGGTGCACCTCGAGGTCCTCAATGAGTCCATACGTAGCGAAGGTACTGAAGAGGCCAGTGAGAGACCGCTGCTGCGCTGCAGCGATAGTTACTTGAATCCTCCGTGTTGGGGTCGTCATTTTTGAGCCCCGAATGCCTCGTCCGTGTACTTACAGGAGGTGGTGGGGAGGGACAAAAGGAGGAGCGGCAGAAGGTGTTGCAGTGTACGTCCCCCCCGTTAATACATCTAAATGAGTTTTAAAAATAAATAAAAAAAATCCCTTCTTTTCTTTTTTTTACTCTTTTCTTTTTTCCTGTTCCAAAGCAGAAGCGTAAAGATGGAGAAGAGTCGATTCTAGTGTGTGCATCGCATCCTGCCATGTGGGACGTCCCACAACAACATACGGATTGCACGCAAAGGGTGCCGTGTACGGTGTTTGTTGGTATAAAGGATAAAGGATAAAGGATAAAGGAAAATCCAAGTGATCCCGTTAGCTCAGAAAAGAGTCCGCAGTCCAACCATGCCGACGGCGATCCGCGTAGTAAGGCGCTTACGCAGCGATGTCGGAGTCGCCGACGTTGGTGACGGAGAGCACACAGGTGCGGAAGTGCTTGCCGCAGGCGGTGCCAAGGTCCAGGTTGTTACCGGCGTAGTGGTGGATCGGGGTCTTGCTAAGAGTGCAGTAGTACTCGATCTCAGCACGGCGGACAGGGGGGCAGTTGTTGGCAAGAATGATGAGCTTGCTGCGAGCCTGGCGGAGGGTCGTCAGGGACTGCTGGGTGCCCAGGACGTACTTGCCGGACTTCATCACCAGCTGAAGCTTGGTGTTGATGGAGTCCACCTTAGACTTGGTCTTCTTCACCATTGTCGTTGATCACCTTTATTTCATTCCAATTACGATGTGAGTGCCCAGGCAGGCCACAAAAGAGCGTGTAACGGGAATAATAATAATAATAAGAGAGGGGAGAGGCAGCAGCAATTTACACACAACGATCAGAGGAACCGGACGTCACGCTCTTCTCCAGGTGGGGGAAGGGCTCGCCCCAGAAGAGCAACTAGTGTTGCCTACTCACAGTCTTTCATTCTTGTTACTTATTTTTGTTTGTTTGTTTGTTTGTTTTATAATGTACTCAAAAGAATCAAATAACACTGTTGCACTTGATCCCAATAGCCGCTTACGCAGCGATGTCGGAGTCGCCAACGTTGGTGACGGAGAGCACACAGGTGCGGAAGTGCTTGCCGCAGGCGGTGCCAAGGTCCAGGTTGTTACCGGCGTAGTGGTGGATCGGGGTCTTGCTAAGAGTGCAGTAGTACTCGATCTCAGCCCGGCGGACAGGGGGGCAGTTGTTGGCAAGAATGATGAGCTTGCTGCGAGCCTGGCGGAGGGTCGTCAGGGACTGCTGGGTGCCCAGGACGTACTTGCCGGACTTCATCACCAGCTGAAGCTTGGTGTTGATGGAGTCCACCTTAGACTTGGTCTTCTTCACCATTGTCGATTGTGCTGCGGAAGCAAAAAAAAAAAGTCGTTGGTGTGTTTTAAAGTATCGGTGGTGACGAAAGGGGAAGAGCAACAGGCGAGACATGCGATGTGGAGTGGAATAGCGCAGGATGCTATGAATGGCTCCATCAGGAAAGAGCCCCAGTGCCTTGGGCATGCTCCTTTCAAAAAGAGGAGAGACACCGCCAGGGTACATAGTGCCCACGGCTCATGATTCAGCTTTATTTTTTTTTTTACATTTTTTCATAATGTCAGCAACAGGACGCAGTAGAGTAGAAAGACAATGAAATTCTGAACCAAAGCAACTTTAATTTTTCTCTTCAGCGGATGGCTCGGCACCTCGCACGCCGTAGCCTCCGCTTCTACTTCTGGTCTTATTCGCCAAGGAAAAGGAAAAAGAAAAGGAAAAGGAAATAAAGAAAAAATGTTCGCTGACGCGCGTCTTTTTCTTTCTTCTTGCGTGTTCATCGCTTGCATTGTTCTCTTCTTTCGTTATCAAATGGCTGTCGCAGTGCCGCAGGGTGATCGGGAGGTAGGTGAAGATAAGGGTACAATAATAATTTTTTTTCTCTTCTTTTTCTTTATCTGCTTCATTTCTTCTCCAGGTCTGTTCGCTTCTCTCGCTGTTCTTTCGCCTTTAAAGATGGCGTCACACACAGACTTCTCCATCCCTACACGAGACACCTCTCGGCCGCACCGAGAAAAAAAAAAAATTGGGGGAGAGGATGGTAAGACCCTTCCTCTTTTATTGTAGCTCTCCCCTCCTTGTGCGGGTTTCGTGGGAAGTTGTTTCTGTTGTTATTGTCTAGTTGTTTGGGCTGGAAAGGGTGCGAGGGAACGTGGAGAGTTGGTGTAAAAAGTCGAAACAGAACAGAACAGAACATGTCTGGAGAGCAAGCAGAAGCGCAGCTCCTCGAGTCTCTTGGTAATTTTAGTGTAGATCTAGTGTATTGAAAGTGAAGGGGAAGGTGTATAGGAAGTGTAGGGTGAAAATAGAATAATTTAAAAGAAAATATATATATATATTAATAATAAGAGGGAAATGGTCTCCTGCCTCTCTCTCTCTCACTCTCTTCTCTGCCTCGGAAGTAGTAGTTGGGTTTATATATGCTCTTGTTAGTCTGTTTCTTGTGTGGCTCTTTCCTCGGGGAGATGGCGCTCTGCTGCCCTTTTCCGTTCTGGGTCACCACCGTGAAGCCCAGTGGTGGTGTCGAAGCCTTTGCCTTGAAGAAGGCGCGGCGACAACAGTCGAGCATGCGGTGCCCCTCTTGTCTGGGCGACTGCTGGGAAATGCAACAAACACACAATATACTTTTGGAGAGCTCGGACGAACAACAGTGAAATATGAATACAGCTCCACACCGCCAGTTTGACACCTCCGTTCTTTCTCTCCCGAAAAGGAGGAATATTATATTTGTTTTTCTTTAATTTTTTGTCTTTAGAAAGGGCGGGGGGGGGTCTGAATAGGGTGGGAAGAAATGGAAGTTGTGTTGCGTATAGGGTGATATTTATGGGAGTGGAGCAGGCGGAAAGGTGTCTAGAGACACACGAATGTCCGGCCCACACGTTTTCTCTATAATTTTTATCTCTCGATACGAGACTTCTTCTCCTCGCGGCTCTGAACCCGCGAAGATAAACTACAGTTCGCGTCTGTATCCGGCGCTCATTTCGCCCTGGGGTCGGATAGCACAACGGGGACGGCACGGCTGCCTGCAGTACCGCTGGTGATGGTACGGAAGTACTCTCACGAGAGGAAAGCCAATGTAGTCGGGCCGCTCAGCATCGATGGAGAGAGAGAGCGGCCCATTCTGCGATCCTGGCGACGGAACACCAAACAGAAAGGCAAAGAAGTGTTCGAATACATCTTTGTTATTTCTTCTTTTGATTCTTTTGGATTCTCCTTGGGCGAAGGCTCCTCGATCACCTCCTCTCGTGTGTGGCTTATCCCAGTAGACCGGCTTCCCGCAGCAGTGCGTCGTACTCACGGCGGATGCTCTCGTTCCCTAGTACGTTGCGGGCCTCGACAATGAGGCAATCCTGCTTCTCCGCGTGCTCGGGGTCCTCGTCGCGGAGGCGGCGGAAACCTTCGCGGTGCCAGTGGCGGTACTGGGCGAGGATGTCTTGGCGGGCGCGCCGACGGGGAGTCCAAGCACGTCGTAGTACGTTCCGGTGAAGCAGCGGTGTGGGTACTGGCAGTCAGGGGGGAGAGACGTCGCCTGGCGCCGGGGCTTTTCAGTGGCGGGCCGGCCGCCGGCCCCTGCCCCAGATCCGCTGGAAACGAACCGGGAGCTGTGCGTGCTGCTCGAGGTCGACGAGGCGTCTGCGGCCTTTGCCGGGAACGCTGCGTCGCCTGTGTCGCGCCACCGGGTGGTCGAGGTCGTGCTGAACGGGTGGCCGCTGGATTTCACGGTGACCCCTGGGTGCAGGCCGAGGAGGCTGTGGGAGTTGGCGGCCGGAGCCTCGGCTGCGAAGTCTTGCGGGAAGAACGCGGCGCTGTTGGTGGTGAAGGACGGGACGACCCCCTTGATCTGGGGCGAGACACCGCGGAACAACTGGGCCTCGTTGCCGGAGGCGGAGGTGCTGCTGAACCACTCCGGTGTCATGCCTGCCGACGTGAAGGAGGAGATGTCTGCCCCCTTCGACATGGGCGACACACCGACGAAGTGGGGCGCGATATCCTGAAAGGGAACATTCGTGAGGAAGTTGGACTTGGCGTCCGCCTGCAGCTCGGAGAAGTGGTGGGCGTGCTCGCAGAAGTTGCCGTAGGGGCACTCTCCCGTCTTGTAGAAGGCGATGCAGATGCAGTTCTTCGTTCCAGGGGTGCCGGCAGGGTCCTGGAGGTCCGCTGCAGGGGTGTATTCAGAGGCTCTCACCGAGAAGGTCATGGTAGCAGAGCGATCAAGAACACGGGAAAGCAGCAGTGGAGAGATGCTGCTGAAAGGAAAGAAAACAATTAGATAACGAGATAGTAGAATACTCTGTCGAAGCCTGCTGTGTTTAAAAGGTAAACGTGTAGAGTTCGATGCTGTAAAAAGAAAAAAGAAAAGTAAAAAGTAAGAGAAAAAAAGGCGGAGGAGACTTCCTTCTCCAAAACACAAAAGGGAATAAAAAGCCAGAGACATAATAAGTGCTAGAAAGTGGCAAGTACTATCGGTGCGTCCGTCTCACCGCCCCATGCGGCGCCACAAACAGAAGAAGACAGTGAGTGGAGTCTCTAGCCATCTCGTAAGTGTTTGTTGCACTGTGTTTTTTTTTTTGTTTTTTTTTACTATCGTTCCTATTTAGACCTCCACTACTGCATCGCTCTGTCTCTCCTTACAGTATGAGCCCTGATACCGGTGCCTCGCTGGGCCCTCCTAACTACCTAGTACCTAACTCTCTAACATATGGCTCTCCCACTCACCCACGTGCCTAGTACGTGAACCAGGGGAGGAAAGACAGCACCAGGGCCCCCCGCCCACGCACTCTTCTCTTGCTGTCGGGAATTGTTAAGCAGCTCATCATCCCTCTACTTCATCCCTCTCTCCTCCTCCTCCTCCTCACGGCTTAGGATCCTTAGGCGGCGCGTTCTTGGCAGACGCCCTCAGCTCTTCCATGAGATCGTCCGCCGTCTTGCCGCTGAATCGCTTGCCGGGCTGCATTCGCATCAAGTCCTTGTCCACTGCGTAGCGCTTGTTCAGGAACTTCTTTAGCATGTCTCCACGCGCCTTTTCCAGGTCATTGCGGATACGCTCCTTGCGTTCCTTGTAGGCGGATGTCTCCCGGGCCATCTTCTCCGTGTCCATTCGCTTCAGCTCCGCCATCTCCTCCTGCGTGAGAGCCTTCTTCCGCTTGTCGAAGTCTTCGCGGACGACCTGTTCCCACGGCGTGTTGCAGCCGAGACCCTCCTTTCCAATATTCTGGTCCTCGCGAGCGACTTTCTTCACCTGTTCCGGGTCCAGCTCCCAGAATCGCCACTCGTTCCACTTCTGTGCCGTCTCGAGCTCCCGCCAGGTGACCTGGAGGATGTACTCTACCGGCCAGCCCCAGAAGAACTTCTTCTCTAGGGTGCACCAGTCGTCCTGGCACTCCTTCACCCCGTAGTTGACGCGCTTCACGAGCGTCATGGCGACGTTGTAGTAGGTGGACTCGGGCGGGATGTCCGAGGTGGTCAGGAAGGCCTGCAACTCGGCCGCAGCGGCGAGCAGTTTGGGTTTCCACAGCGGCTCCACGGCCACGCCGGCGAGGCCGGTGGTGGACTTCACTGGGAAGGCCCTCGGGATGTACTCGTCGCTAATGGCGAGGCGCACACCCGTCGCACGGACGGCGCCGCCACGCAGGCGCATGAAGCTGTGCCGGAACATGGTGGATGCCGCGATGCGCCTTATATCGAATCGGCTGTCTCACTCGGACCGAGCGGAAGGTGCGCGGCGTGTGAGGAGCCCCTCCAGGCGTCCGAGGTTAGCAAGCGCGAGAGCGAGAGCAGAAGGTCCGTCGAAGAGTGGCGAGCTGATCCCTTGAATAGCCGAGCCCTAGTCTTGAATTAGTGTGTTAATAGGAAATAATACTAATTATTATTTTACTTCCTCCAGTGTATGCGGAGGTGTGTGTCAACGAGGCAAGGAAGAGAAAATATAAATTGGGGGGGAAGGGGAAGCAGACGAGTTCCACATATCATGTGAGCCCACAGCAAGCAGTGGTCCTCCCAGATCCAGATCGGGTCTGGCGAAATGTTTGCCTTGTTCTTGTTGGTGTTGGTGTTGTTCCTTTGATGATGAAGGCGCAAGAGGCCACACCGAAAGATGGGGCTGAGGGGTGCACCGCATGTATGGGCGGCGCCCCAGGGCAGTGCGCTACTCAACGAAAAGAATCCTGGCGGCCATCATGAAGCACCCCAGCGAGACGAGGGGGGACAGACGATCCCCCACAACGCTGCACTTGTAGAGGAATTGTTTGTGCATTTCCGTACTATCGCGGTGGAACAGAGTCGGTCGAAACTGGCGAAGGTACGTTGCTGAACAGATACACAGTAGTAGCACATACAGCACCGTCTGAAAGCTAAAGATGGAGGCCATAGGAGGAAGGTAGAAGAGCTGCCGGGTATCCGGCGGACTGCTGCAACAGAGTGGCGGCTGCCCTGTCAGCGATCCGTCGTTGGCGTCGACTGGCCAGAGGGACAGGGGAGGTGCTTGAACGGCGCGGTGCAGCACAAAAGCTAAAGCAAAGAGATGATCAAAAACAACAAAAGAAAAACGGTTCAGGCAAAAAGGTGCACGTCCTAGTATCGCATGGCAGCCAGTCCGTCGTATCGCGGGGTTGTGGCAAGTTCAAATGCATATCTGAGGTGCAATGAAAATCAAACGTCAGTTTGTTTGCAATGTACAGTTCATGGTAAAACGTGAAGAGAGGGCCTTTAACTCTGATGATGGTAATCCGCACGACGTACAGATTCAGCACAGAAAAAAAGGGGGTAAGGGAGACGAAGAAAACAAAAAAAAGAAGAAGGAAGGATAGTGACGCGCTGGTCCCTTGCTCTCATCTCGCAACGAGAGAAACCAGCCACCGTGCCTGGGCGGATGATACACAGATCCCTTCAGATGTCCTCACGACTGCTCCTCTGCGCGCTGCAAGCGGATCCGGCATCGGGCGCATCACCCCCTCGCACTCTCAACCTCAATCTCTATGAAAAATAGACTCTAACGCATAAAAAAGGGGGTGAGCTCCTAGATACCCCCTGTGAAACCCTAGTGCTGAGAAGAGCTGAGACGCTTCTGGGAGGTTCCTGTCCTTCCTGCGCTGGCCCGTCCAGCGGGGGTGCTCACCCGCGGGGTGCGGCCCCGGTACGGATTCTGCGGGAGCGGTGGCGGCAGCGCTGGGAAGAGATGTTCCACCTCGTGAGGGCTGAGGGCGCGCTGGCTCATCAACATGTCGGCCTGATGGGCGGCACTGCTACGCGTCCGGCCGGTAACAAGCATGGAGGAGGCCTCCTGGAGTCGATGTTGTAGTTCGCCTTCCCGCTGACGGGCCCGCTGCAGCTCCTCCATGCCCTGAGCGTAGTGGGCAGCGCTGGGCACCCGCCCACGCAGCGCAGCATTCTCCTGGCGCAGGCTCTCCACAACAATATTCAAGTTGCTGATCAGCGAGCTGAGGACTGCAACTTCTGATGCCG
The DNA here is from genome assembly GCA_010157825.1 of Vickermania ingenoplastis. Taxonomy (NCBI): domain Eukaryota; phylum Euglenozoa; class Kinetoplastea; order Trypanosomatida; family Trypanosomatidae; genus Vickermania; species Vickermania ingenoplastis. Next base: position 98,106 of record VFSE01000171.1, read on the forward strand.
GCACCAGGTTGCTGGCCAGACCCCTCGCCTGCAGCAGCTCCTGGAAGTGCTGCTGCAGGCGTGAGACCTGTTGGCGCAGTGTCTCGCACTCATGCTCCACCTCCACCAGCCTGTTCGTCTTCTCCAGCAGCTCCTTTTCTGTCCCTCCCGTGGGCTTCACATCAAACTCAGCGGTGAGCTGGTACGCGTCTTGCACAGACTGCACTGGGATGTTCTTGGCCGTTGCGAGGTCCGTCGCGAGCTGCTGGATGCTTCGCCGCTGAGACGATATTTGGTATTCTAGCACGTTCACTTTTGTTGTCGCGTCCACGCTCACCTTCTTCTGGAGCTCGTCGATGACTTTTTCGAGAGATTGAATGGACGCGATGTACTGGTTCACGTCCCTGGGCGCGGCTCGAGGGCCAAGCGTCGTGTCGGTCGTGGTCTGTGACGTTGGGAAGGCTGCTTTGGCCTTGGAAAGCTGTACTTCAAGCTCCGCGATCCGCTGTTGGAAGTGCTCCACTGAAGATTCGGTCGGGTGAGACGGAGGGGCTGCGGGAGGAGCTGCAGGAACTTCGGGGACTGCGGAAGGAGCTGCGGGGGCCCGCGCTTCTGCGGTACGACTTGGGCTCCGGCGAACTCCCTCCGCGCGGAGCCGGACGACCTCTTTGGATAGTCGTTCTTCCACCTCCTCGCGCTCCTTCTTCAACTGTTGCACCTGAGAGCGGAGTTGGCGGACCGTGTCGCGCTCACTGCGCAGCTGCTGGCGGGCCTCCTCGAGATCACTCTCTGACCGCCGTTGAGCCGCGCGCAGAGCGGATATCTCTTGGAGGTTGTCGCGCTGCATCTTGTGTAGCTCCTTGCTGATGAGGCTCGCGATCTGCGGCTGCGCCATGGTGTCACTCTCCAGTGGGGCAGGAGCCAACTTCCGCTTCGGCGAACGCGACGCAGAACGCGTGCTCTTCTTCGCGCCGTCCTGCATCTGCCGGCGTAAGTCCTCCAATTGCTGCTCCTTTTCTCGAAGTTGGGTCTGTAGCTGCCCCACTAGCTGATGCAACTCCTGGTCCTGTTGGAGGCCGTGATGCTCCTGGGTCACCTTCTCCTCCAGCTGGCGCTGCATCGCCTTCACCTTGTGGTCCAGTTGCCTCACCTGCCGTGCGGACTCCTCTTGTATCACCCCGAGGCGCTGGGCGAGCGCCACCTCCTCCCGCAGCTTGCGGTCGACGGTCCCGCCACGCTGGGCCTCTTCCATCAGCCGCTGCTTGAGGATGGAGGCAGCGAGAACAAGCTTCTCATTCTGGGATCGGAGGCCGTTCAGGCTCGCTTGTAGGTCCTCACTCATCGCCGCCATCTGCCGGGCTTTATTCAGTTCCTCGCGCTGTTTCTCAGTCTCAGCGGTAGCCGCGTTCAGGTGCTCTTGCCACTTGACAGCGTCTTGGCGCTGCTGCTCACTAACGGTGCGCGCAACCTCCAACTCCTGTCGTGTATCCGCCAGCGCCTGCTCCATCCTCGTGATCTGCGTCCGTAGCTCGTCCTCCACCGGCGACCGCCCCGTTACTATGGGTAGGGTGATCGTGGCGCCGCGCTCAGCGGCTTCGAGGCGCACTCTCTCCAGTTCCCGCTCAACAGCCTCGCGTCGCTGTCGCTCTCCCGAGAGTTCCTGCATCAGCGCCATTTCCCGCGAGCGCATGCTATCCAGGATGGTCTGCTGGTTGCGAATGATACCAGACAAGGCGTCCGCAGAAGCATTCGGCGGCGGTGCGGCTACCGCAGCCGGCTCAGAAGGTGTGGCGGTGGTAGTGGCGGGTGCGGAAGGTTCCGGCGCGGCTGCCGGAGAAAGGCTAGGGGGGGGTGGAACCGGAGTGGCTGCCGGGCGCCCAGGAACATTCGTGACGATGGACGCTGTGGTGGAGCTCTGCTGGATCATCGCCTGCAGCTGCGCCTCCAGGGAAATGTTCATCTCTCGGGTAGTGGTTACCTCCTGCTTCAGCGACACAACCTGCGCCGTTAACGCGCGTATCCGCTCGGTGAGAACCGCTGTCGCGTCTGCCCCGCCGGGCTGTTCTACCTGCTCCTCGGCCGCCCCATGAATAGCCGCCTGAAACCGCGACACGACCACGCTGTTGTCCCGCAGCATTTCGTCGTGCAGCTGCTCCACCCGGGCAGACTCTTGCGTCTGGAACTCCAACAGCCGCTGGCGCTCGGCCTGTAGCTGCGACTGAAGCTGTTGTACGCACCCATCCTTCTTTTGAAGAAGGTCTTGTAGGCAGCGAATTGTGTGCTCTGCGGCGCGGTTAGCAACCAGGGTTTGAGTCTCATGGGCGCGCGTCATGCGTGTCTCCTTCACTTCCGCGCTACGCCGTGCCTCGTCCAGTTGGCGATCCTTGTAGGCGATGGTCTCCTCCAGACGCTGAACGGTTTCCCGCAGTTCCTTGATGTCACCGGCGTGGCGCGAGCCCTTTGCCGTGCTCTGTTCCAGCTCCTCCCGCAGCCGACTGCACTCCTTCGAGAGTTCCACCTGCTTCGCCATGCACTGTTTGTACTCCGCAAGGAGCGCTGTGTCGGCACCATCCTTGTCCTGTGGTGGCAATGCCCTGGCCCCAGGCGTCGCTACTGTGAGGGCCAACGGCGGGGCCTGTGTAGCGGAGAATACCGTCTCCTTGAGATGCAGCAGGTTCCGCAGCATTGTTTCATCCAGTGGGGAGACGCCGATGCATCCGAACTCCAATCGGCTCAGTTCCTCTGTGAGCTGTTTGATGTACTCCTCCATGCGAGACACCTTTGCCGATGCATGCTTCGCATCCTCCTGCGCTTCCGCTAATTGCCGCCCACTCTCCCGCGCCTTGCTGTGGGCCTCTCGAAGGCTGTTGTGGAGCTTCTCCATTGCCGCGTCTGTCATTCCCTCCTTGACCAGCTCGAGCTGCTGCTCCAGCGTCTTCACGATGCTCCCGAGGTCAGCCGCCTTGCTGATGAGGCTGGCGTTCTTCTGCTGCGCCGTTTCCAATTCCCGCAGCACACGCGCATAACGCTTATCTAAAATTTCCGCTCTGTGGGGTGACAGCGCGCCTTCGCTGGATCGCTGAATGGACCGCAGGTAGTCCACCACCTTTACCACTTCATCGACGTATTTGCGGTACAGCCGATATGCACCGAGTTTGTACGACGTGGCCTCGTTGGACACAACCTGCAGGTTGGCTTCCGTGGCAGCCAGACGCATCTTTAGCTTCTTTGTCTGTATGAGCGCAAGTTCGCTTTGACGCCGCAGGGTGGTGTGCTCGTGGATCGCGGCGGTGATGAAGTCCCCAACTACTTTCCCATCCGAGGCAGACCGTACGAGGGACAGCTCCTGCTTCTTGCCCTCTAATTCGATCTCTAGCGTTTTGGTGCTAGCCTGAATGTCGAGCGAGTGCTGCAGCAGGGAAAAGTTAATAGACTTAAGGCGAGCCACCTCCTTCTCAAGGCGGTGGATTACCACAGCGTCGTGCGGCACATTTTCTTTTGCAGCTTCCGCTATCTCGGGCTTTCCCTCTGCCCCATCTTCGGATGCCTTAGTCCGTTTGGATTCTACTGAGCTCGGAATGACTTCTGAGACGGTGCTGTTCACTTGAAAGGTGTCTGTTTTGATAGTTGGCGGCGACAGCAGGTTCTGAATGTGTGTCTTCACCTTCACTACCTCCTCTCGCGTGGTCCCCAGCTCGGCCTCAAGTAAGGCGACCTCCTGTTCCTTCACCTCAAGGCGCCTTGCACCTAGGGTGAACTTTTGCTGCCACCGTGTGGCCTCCGCCTCCCACTTACTCGCAGCGGCCTTGTAGTACTCAATACTATCGGAATCGATCTCGGGAATAGTCAAGGCAGTTGTTTGCGCCTTCAGTTCTGCTACTTCTGCCACCGATTCGTCCAGCTTGCACGTCAATTGGTGGATCTCCTCTTGCTGCTTCTGTGACTTAGACCTTAGTTCAGCGAGTGCCTCCATGCTCTCAATAGAGCAGTAGATATTGTACAATTTAGCTAGGTAGGAGCTGTCCTCGCGATAGAGCTTGCCCCGGGTAAGAAACGCAACCGCTTCGTGCATTGTCCCCAGTACGTCCTGTTCTGCGTTGACGGTTGTGGCGGACGGCGCTAGAACAAAGCCATTGGAAGTCCCCTGCAGAATATTTTTCAAGGATTGCAGCGTGGTGTCCATGGATGTCCGAAGATTGTGCTCTGAAGCAAGGATTTCCTCCTTCTCAGCTGTTGCCCGCCGAAGTCGCTGAATGAGCACTCCCTCTCGCTTGCGCAGCACCACGATTTTTTGAAGAAGTTCTCGTGAAGTCTTGTAGTCATCCCTCTCCATCTCTAGGCCGTCGACTACGTCCTTGTTCATCTTGGTCAGTTGAGCATTGTGCTCCACTAGTTCATCATTCGACTCACGCAGAACAGCCAGCTGGTCGTTGAGATTCTTATGCGTACGAGTGAGGACGGTAATTTCTCTCTTCAGCTGCTTCTCTTGGCCCTCGAGACGCTCGATCTCTTGCTGCAATCCGTTGGATTTTTTTATCATGGTCTCGATAAGGTCATCCTTTAATTTGACCTGGTCGCGAAGAGCGGTAGCAATGTCAGCCCATTTCTCGCTTGCCACGCGGTTGGATTCACTGCTCCCCTCGTTGGCGATGTACGAAAAAACTAAGTCTCTGTATCGCTCGCACTCCTTCGTAATAACTTCCTTTTCGGCACGGCTAACGGTGATCTGTTCGTGCAACTTCCCAATTTCTTGGGCCTGAGACTTGATGGTCAGGTCGGACTGGTCGACCCGACGGGCAAAGGTCTCTAGCTGGTTACGTAGCTGCTTCACAGCCTCCGCATCATCGCCGCCATCCCCTGAAGGCGCAGTAATAACCTGAATGTGATCACGTAGAGAAGTCAAAGCGTCAAAAGACCCTCCCCCTCGCTGGATTCCTGCAATGGCGTGCTGCAGTGCACTGTCAATGCGTCCCTTGACGTAATCATTGAACTGTGCAGCATCCTTCCGGCGCATCTGGAGCTCCTTGTAGTACTTCTCCTTGTAGTCCGTGTCGTCTTCCTCAAGGACTAGTTTCCCAGCCTTCATTTGTTCCACGAGGGTGTCCAGCTGCTTTAGTTGGTCCGAGGTGAGCCCAAGCTCAAACCTCAGCTTCGTGTCCATGAGAGGCTGAAGACGAACCTTGTTCATCCAGTGCCGGCGATCCTTCTCCAGCCACTCCACCTCTTCCTTAAGAATATTGAGCTCGTCCTTCAAGGTATCCATCTCGCTATACGTCTGGGTGCTAGTGGGCTTCAAGCTATTGATCTCCTCTTCTGTCACGCCGATCCGCCTGCAGAGTTCTTGCAGTGCGGCAGTAAAAGTGAGGGAGTCCTCCATCGCATGAAGCCGCTCCCGCAACTGAGTGTTTTCATGCTGTAGCAGTTCATTTGTCCTGTTAGCATCCGCCAAGTTATGACGCAGATTTCGAAGTCCTTCGTTTCCGCTTTCGTAGTCTTTAACAATGCGCGCTAGTCGGCTGTTCTCTTCGTGAGCCGCGTCGAGGCGAATCTCTAGCTGTTCAATTTCAGCTGATAAGTCGTAATTCTCTCGCTGAAGTCTGTGCTGCACGGAAGTAGTGGCAACGGCCGTTTTGGTTGCCTCCGATACCGACGCGCTAGCGCTGGCGCTAGACACTTCCGAGCCGTCATCAAAGATGCGCTGTGTCTTTCCTACTTGGATCTGCAGGGCTTTTATTTCCTCTTCTTTTTCTGTAATCTCCACTTCATGTTGATTAATGATTTCCTCGAGATGAGAGTCGCTTTCTGCCTTAAAATTGGCAAACTCGACTTTGAGATGCTCGAACTTCTCAGCCTCCGCCTGGATAATCTTCTTCGTCACCTGCCGCAGCTCCGCCATGTCCCGGAGGGCCTGTGCCTCTCGATGCTCGCACAGTTCTTCTGCCCGGTCACGCGAATGCACCAGCTTCGCGTTTTCGGCCTGGAGACTGTCTACTTTTTCGCGGAGACGGGCTAGCTCACTTTCTTCGGATAAGCAACGAGTTTCCTCTCGCGCGCGCAGCTCCTGAAGCATGTCCTCCGTCACTTTCGATTTCTCGAGAAGACGATTGTGCTTGGCGACCAAATGTTTGAACTCCAGTAGCATCTTACTGTTGTATTCATTGACTTCTTCACGATCATTCTTTCGTATTTGAGTAAACTGACGGAGTTCTTCGTTTTCTCTAGACAGTTTGCGGAGCTCGATGGCTAAGTTATCATTTTCCTCTCGGAGACGTCGAAGCTCCGCAAGCATCGTTAAATCTTCCTTTGCTTCTGGCGCATTACTCATAAGGGCTTTTTCTTCGAATTCACGTAGGCGAGCTATCTCCTTATGCTGCACACTCAATTTGGCGTTAAAATTTTCTTCTAGAGCTTTTCTGTTTTTTTCCCCTAGGCTTATTTCTGCCGCCTTCGCTTTTAATTGATCACCGCACTTTGTCGTTATCAATTTTAGCAGTCGAGCTACAAGCATGGTGTATTTGCTGTCCATCATATGAGGATCGTCTTCAGAAAATGTGTACCGGTTCACCAAGCTCATTACTTTCTCGATGTACGAAAAGTTCTCAGTGTCCTTCAGCTGAGAGAATGGCATGCGCAGTATCTGACTCCACATTTCATTATCCTCTCCCTTCTCTGTCGAGTTGCTATAAGAATAGGAATATGTGGAGTCACTGTAGGAAGAAAGGGATCTAGTTTCTGACATCTTAAAGGGAGACTACAGTGAAAAATGAAATGCAACTTGTGCCTGAAGAGAGAAAGCCGTAGTACAGCAAGAAAATAGCCAAGGCAGGGGAGAGCAAAAGACAGTAGGTTGACGGAGAAACAAGGAGAATCATCACGCAAGCCACTCATTACGCAAAGAGATCACTGACAAAGCCAACAGTACAAGCAAAGCGCATCATGTACGAACCTAGAGACAATCGATGGTATGAAGAACATCATTGTACCACAGATCCACAGATCTACAAATGTAACTCTTCAGTTTATCTTCCAAAGCCTATAAACAGATCTAGATATGGAAAGAGATACGTACCGGAATGTATAAGCATATATGGATTATATATATATACATATACATACATATATATATATATATATATATATATAATATCGTCTAAGTGTCTCACAAGCATGTATTTTTCTTTTCTTTTTTAAGTTGAGTCATCTCAATTTTTGTTGTTGTTGTTAAATTGTTTTCTTTCTTCTTTTTTTTCTGTTTTTTCTTCGTTGGTTTTTCTTTCCAAACTATGTGTTTCTGTTTATTGTCTTACTTATACTTACCTGCTTGTAAAGGTTTCTGTTTCTGTGGGGCGGCCATCCGTCACTATTTTTGTTGATGTTCTGTTCTCTTCTCCCTGTTGAACAGGGATCCCTCCACAGGAACTCTAGCAAAAGGCACTTCAGTTGTTCGTTCGATGAATGCATATGTTTGTCTGAATTGTGAGCATCGTATTCCTCTGTACTGTACTCTCGAACTACGGGCGTACTGAAGTCAGTACTAATAACCTATTTTGCTCTTGCTCAAGACTAAAGCAAATGCAGACGGGCACAAACAACATCACAAGCAAACAACAAAAACAAAAGTTATCACAAGTTACCTGTGTAAATCCATGTTAACCCTAGGATTTCTTTGATTCCACAGCGCAGAAGAGAGTGTGTACACGTTAATACGATCTCCTACATCGGTCTGAATAGCTGTCTTCCGCAGCATCGGAGTAGAAGTGATAAACTGAGGAACGGACATGTTACTCTCAACCAGCCCACGGATGACATCCATGAGCATGTACAGTGTATCATCATTTTCCACAAGGCCATCGTAATCGGGGACCAAAATACCGTTGTCTTGATATCCACGAATGCAATCCGGGGTGTTTTCAATAATTAAAACTCTATCTAGTGGGCGACCTAAAGCAGCTAAATCCTTCCGATAGCCTGCCTGGCCAGTGAACCATTTCGAGTGGCGGTAAATGCAATGTGTCACGGCATTGCAGTCATCGATATTATCGACAATAGCTTGAGCATAGGACTTTAAGCCAGCAGTCCATATCACCACTTCTATGCCTGTTGCTTTGCACATGTTGAACAACTCATTAAGTCCAGGGCGGCCATAAAGAGGTCCCTTACGAGCATAGACCAGAGTTTCGTCCAAATCCAAAACTAAAACAATCTTACCTTCGAATTGCGGCTCTTGTGGAGGAAGTACAAACAGCCCGTCAGTCCTGTTCATGGAAGGATCACGACGACGATGGGCGCGACGGCGAGCCTGCCCTTGGTATTCCTGTTTAAAGGATTCACCACGAATCCGATGTGTCTCCGCTCTGTGCATCATTTCTAAGAGCGATATATAAAAAAAAAAAAGATAAGTGCTGCTATTGAGCAAAGAAAAACACAAAGGAAGAGGAAATAACCGCGAAACGATACAGCCTAATCAAAAGAAAGCACAAAAAAAAGGACGATAAACACCTTAATAATACTGATGTACAGGAAAAGTAGAATGGAGATGATGATAGTGCAGCAATATGATGTTCTTGAGCATATTTATCAAGAGTAATAGTGATAGTCATTTCAGTTCTTTTGGCGTTACTGCGTGAACTCACATTGTATAACTAGTAATCTAGAGTTTTAAAGAAATTAAATATACTTACCCAAACAATTCGCAGAAAATAAAGTCTTGAAAATGCTCTTGCATATATGTCATTGAAACGCGAAATGAGATTTCGCATTAGTTAACTTAAAGTTGGAAGGAAGCCCTATCTTTTCAAATAATAAATGGTTGAGAGTCAATCGATTTATTTTTTTGTTTAAACATTCTTGAAGTGTTTCGCTGGGCATTCTTCCAAGCAAAAATAAGATGAAACGACAGTCACAGCTGGAAAAAAAGTAAAGTTCTCTAAGACGTAGAGAAGAGAAACCCCAATTGTTATGTATTTCTCTTACGTCATCATACTACGTAAATTAATATTTAAACATTATTATGATTTATTTTATAATTTTGTTATTGTCGGTGCAATTATTATTATTAAAAAAAAAACTAGTGTTGTCCTTTTTGATGATTCATTTACAAGTCATTTACAAGATAATCGTTTTAATAATAAGAAGAAATCAAGAGAAAATGATGACACAAAACCCATTTTGTGCATCACAACTAAATGTTTCTCTGTTAATAATGCTATTTTCCTGTGAATACTTTATTTATATCAAATGCAATACGTGCTCACCAGCTTTTCATGATAGTAATAAGGAAAGGAAGTGCTGCTGCAGCACCGTATATTTTTTAATTAATTTAAAAAATGCAAAATAAAAAATATAAAAAAAATCCCGCAGTACTGCATGCAATAATAATTAATTATGATAATGTGATTTATCGTTCAATAATAAAAGGGAATTGATATATAATAGATTTTTTTCCTCAAAGAATATCAACAATAGCTATAAATACCGTCAAACAAAGTAAAATTTAACTTGAACCCAGAATAGTAAAAGGAAAGGTGGGAAAAAAAAATACAAACGCAAGAAAGCGTTTACACTCATAGAACATTAAGTAGAAAATCGCTATATCACCAGTTATGTATACGTTCAGAAAATAAATTTATATTACTAAATAAGTTCACTGGAAGGGAAAAAAGTGTCTCATCAAAAAAGGGAAAAGGAATTTCAAATAAAATAATGTATTTTTTTGTTGTGGGCTAGCATAAGTAGCACAGCACAAAATAAAAGGAAAAAAAAGTGAGCAAGAAAACAAAAAATAATAATAATAATAATAATAATAATAATAATAATAATTAACGGTAATAATTATTATTATTATTATTATTATAACAATAATAGCAATAATAATACTATATATTTCCAGAAAATATTAATTAGATTAATAATCATCATCATCATCATAATTATCATAATCATAATAATATTAATAAGAAACAATATTAAGACTAAGCAACTGCAAAGCAAAATTATCCCCCAGTAGAAACACCTCAAAAGTAACTGAAAAGAAAAAAAAATACTATCCGCCTGAATTTCACTTTTATCTAACAACAAAAGTTATAGCAAATATATCTATATATTTATATATATATATATATATATATATATATATATATAAAGAAAACCAAAGCAAGCTGATTAATAAATATAAAATAATAAATGCTATTGTCGAAGTTATTTCAATTAAATGACTTGTTCATATATATATTTTTTCCTTAATTTTTGATTTTTATTTTTTAAAAGGAGGGAATCTATGATTCCGAAGTGCAAATGGACGTGGATAAATGGTAATTCATTTTAAAACCCATTTTTAAAAATGTACCCAGACATAAAACGAGAAAAAAAGAGGAAGACCCCTGACCTCCGACAAGGCGGGGAAAAGTCACATTATATAGTTCATAGTTAATGAATAAAAATACAACATAAATTAAATATAACAGCAATACCAGTCACAAAATATCCTAGAAACAGCAGTTTATTTTGCATCATTAATTCTTCTGACACAGAAGAAGAAAAACGTCATTAAAAAAAAAAACTTTACTATTGTTGTTGTTCCGGGTGTTGTTACTCTTTCCGTTTTTATTTTGCTGCACTTTTTCTTCGGCAATTGAACCTATCTTTTCATTATGGAAAATTATTTTTATCTCGCCCCCAACAAAAGCGCCGCACACCAACCCAAGGGGCGCCGCCGACAAAAAAAAAAAAAACATCTGCGCGCCCCCTGCTGAATGGGAAGCAGCGTTTCCTTTTTCACCTTTCCCAACACCAACTTTCAGCAAACTTTCCCCCATCTATTTTGAGGTTTTGTTTGTTTGACCCTGTCTTTGCGCGGGAGGGATCGCAGCCCGAAGTGGCGAACGCGAAATCAGTAAGCAAAGAAGCAGTAGTAGTAGTAGGAATTTTTGGGTGCAAATTCTTGGCGTACCTTCGGGTACTTGCTTCGTGACCATGGCCTTCGGTTTGCGATTCATCCTATGGCAAGGGCCCTCTGCGCCAGTGATGGCCGTATATGTGGTTTTTATGGCGCAGAGTAAAGGAAGAGAAACGAAAGATAGACACGCCAGCCTGGCTGGAGATATAATCCAAACAGCCGGGTGGGGTGTATAGTCGATGAGGCCGCAGCCAAAGGGAGGACGCCTTCCAGTAAGCATGAGCCGCCCCGATTGGTTGCGCTTCTGCCTTCGTTACTTCCGACAATTCGTTGCGTCATGGTTGCGTCGCTCCTTGGTTTCTTTGTGGAACTTTCTTCATTGTGTTTTCTGTTTTTTTTTTTTAGCTTTGTTACGGGTGGGATTTCCTGCGTTTGATTTCTTTTCATGTGGTGTCGGATTCTGGAAGGGTAGAAAAGTGAGAGCTGTGAAAACTACGAGTTTGGTCGGGGTGCCTTGGTGTTTTGTCTTGCCGTTAGTTTGGGGACGGGCGATGGATGAGGCGCACAGATACGACGCCCAACTCCGACTGCTTGACCTACCACGGCTGTATCTCCAACCAAAGCCGAGAGGCGAAGACGAGAACTCGGAGAGAGGCCCCCAGGAGGACGACGCCAGAGACCGCACCGCAACCCCTCGTCATGCCCCACCAGACCGCCCACAGGAAGCGCCGACCGCAGCCACAAGCGCCACAGGCACGGACGATGACGACGACGAATGGGACGCGGCATCCTCTGTCCCCAGCCTGGGCCCGCAGCAGGACACCGACAAACAAAAGGAGCGGGAGAAACGACGAACCATCGCAAGGGTGATGCGATTCCTACGTAGGGGCCCTCGGAAAGGCCGCCAGAGCAGGAGAGCAGAAGCAGGCACCGATGCTCCCTGCGGCCACCGCCGAGGCCCCGCTGCGCGCACTCCACCCGGAAGAAGACCAAACGGATTTCCCCCGTCCCCCCGAAGTCGACACTCACCTTACCCTCACACCGGCGGATGTCGCCATCGCCATCCGTCGTCGGATGTCGAGAGGAGCCAGCCCAGGGATTGACGGGTGGGCGCGTGAGCTCCTCATGCCAGTACTGGAACACAAGGACCTCCTAGAGGACCTCACAATTCTGGTACAAGACATCACCAATTGCAATGTCTCCCCCAGCTTCGCCACACGCACTTCCTGGCGGGACAGGGCTTGTCTGCACTTTTTTTTTTTGTCCCTGTCTTTGTGCGGGAGATCGAAGACCGAGGTGGCGACCGTGCAAGTAAGCAACGCGTGTGTAGGAATGGTACCTCAGGGTACTTACTTCGTGACCATGGCCTTCTGTTTGCGATTCATCCTATGGCAAGGGCCCTCTGCGCCAGTGATGGTCTTATATGTGGGGTTTATGGCGCAGAGTAAAGGAAGAAACGAAAGATAGACACGTCAGCCTGGCTGGAGATATAATCAAACAGCTGGGTGTGGTATATAGTTAATGAGGCCGCAGTCAGAGGGAGGACTCCTTCCAGTAGGCATGAAGAGCCCTGATTAGTTGCGCCTGTGCCTTCGTTACTTCCGAGAGTTCGTTGCTTCGCTCCTTGGTTTCTTCGTGGCACTTTCTTCATTGCGTTTTCTGGGTTTTGTTTCAGCTTTGTTACCGGTTGGATTTCCTGCGTTTGATTTCTTTTCATGTGGTGTCGGATTCTGGAAAGTTAGAAAGTGAGAGCTGTGAAAACTACGAGTTTGGTCGGGATGCCTTGGAGTCGGGGGACGGGTGATGTCGTTGCTATTCATGTGTGTCCTTGTTTCCTTGTGGCACGAGGTTTGGTAACGTTTTCGTATGGTGTTTCTTTTCTTTCGGTTCTTTCTCTTCCTCCAGGGCGTTCTTTCACAACAAGATGGCCTTATGTTATATATATTTGGAAAAGTTAGTGATATGTGGGAGAGAAGCATAAAAGTTGTGTATGGGTGTGTTGCGGTTGTGGCTGGTGCTGCCTCATGGGCTCCTCAAGTGTTAGATGTTCGGGTACTTTGGGAATGGGTGGCTGTGCCCGCGCTAGTGGAACTCCTCTCCTGCGTGGAAGCTCCGGTTTCCGCCCACCACTCCTCTGACGAGCCGGTAGTTGGCCTCGTGCAATGGCTAGCCTGTACGCTGTGCCTCTCCTTTCCCTTTCCTTTTGGCCTGCGCCAATATATCCCACACTGTGTGCGTCCATGAACGGTGCAGAGGGCCCTTTTCCTTTGAGCAAATCGCAACTAAGGGCCGCGGCCAGGAAGTAAGTACCCGAAGGTACCAAGAATTTGCACCCAAAAATTCCTACTACTACTACCACTTCTTTGCCTACTGCTTTCACGGTCGCCGCTTCGGTCTGTGATCCCTCCCGCTCAAAGGCAGGGTCAAACAAACAAACAAGCAAAAAAAAAAGCCACCCTCTCTTATTTTCTTTTCACCTTTTCCTAGCGAAAAAAGTTCCAAGCGACGAAATGAAGTCCACACCAAGAATCTAGCGTTCGAAGTTCCGGGCACGTGGCCATTGCGCACTTCGAGTGCCTCTTTACCTATTGTTGGGTGAACGGGGAGGGCAAAAAAAAAAAAAAACGCCCTTTCATTTTAATCATTTCCTTCATTCTATTTTTTTTTTTTTCTAAAATGTTCACTTTCTTTTGGAGTCTGCATAATCAGTCAAGATTATATATAGAGGGATACATAGAAGATTATATATATATATATATTGAAAGATATATAGAGAGAAAGACAAATATCTTTTTCCTATTGACGTCATTGTTAAACAAGCAAACGCACACACGCAAAAATCAACAACTGTTAAACTACTCAAGACTAAGCACAATTCTAAATTATATTCGTTGAATGCCACCGACAGGGATGCAGGCGAGCATTAGTTTATCAGTGTGGTAGAAATTAATCTTTCTCTTGATTCGGAAAAAAATCTAGTAGTGGTGGAAGAGCCAGAGTTCAAAAAAGAAAATTTGACTTCCTTTGAATCTTCTTCTTCAAAAAACAAACAAACAAACAAACAACAACAACAACAACAAAAAAAACACAAAAAAACAACACGTTGTACAAGAAAAAAAAGAGAGCTAAAACAAGCAATTCAACAATAACAACAACAAAAAACTAATGGGAGGAACAGGTAAAATAATAAATACTTTACTCCCCACGCTAGGGACCGAAATGAAGGTTCCCCTTCCCCAAAATAGAGTCTTCAACAGAGTTGCTTCAACACACAACGAGAAAAAGCTTATCCTTCATTCCAAATATATTTCTATTCGTGCTAATACAAAGAGATTAATGCATAAATATATAACTTCCCCATGTTCTAGGGAGGGGCTGTCTTATTATCTAAAACGTAAGATAATAGCCTGTGATTAGCATAAACATAAACAATAAATAAATAAATAAATAAATAAATAAATCAACAACAAAGTACAATGAATAAACTAAACCAATATAGATAATTGTGTTTATGAATGCATTTACAGTTTGTATAATTTTCTCTTCTCCCAAACAATAACAACAACAAGATATACTACATTATATAACATATCATATCATATCATGATATCATATCATATTTATTGTATATTTTTTTCCTGAACGGAGAAGATATACAGTTAAAATTTAATTTAATAATAATAATAATTATAATTGTTATTATTCTGAATATTTCTGTTGTTGTTGAGATCAGCGTTATCCGTAAGTTCAACGGACTACTGGATGACAAAATCGGTATGGATACAGCAAATTAAAAACAGGCTACCTATGGAATTTGATACAGCAAATTAAACATGTAACTTTCAACAAACAGGAGACAATCCTCGTGATGATGAATCCTGTGTGTTAAAAATGAATGCTGATTATTATTATTGTTATTATTATTATTATTATTATTATCATTATTATTATTGTTATTATTATTCCTTTCTGATGTCGAATATTTTTTGTTAAAAAATATTTTTAAAATAAACTACAAATATTCATTGGATTATTGTTGCTTTGCTATTGTTATTGCTATTTTGGAATATTATTTTTCGACTTTTTAGCAGTTCATTATTATTCTTATTATTTCTTCTTGTTGTTGTTGGTTTACATATAATATATATCAAATAATAATAATAATAATAAAAGTAGAAGAAATAGATTAGAAACTATGGTCGTACCTTTATCAGACGATGCGCCGCAAAACCTCCGAAACCGAATCCTTCAACTGGAATCCGAGCTTCGGTACACAAAAGAAGCACTATATTGTGAAAAGGGAAAGAAAGATGAACTGGAGGGTCAACTTGACTCCCTTCAGGAAGAGGCAAACCATGTCGTGCACCAATGGGAGGCAAAATTAGCACAGGAGAAGAACAACGCAGAGAAATTACAGACTCAGCTCACCCAATTGAGAGAGCAATACGTTCTTGAAGAATCTAAAAATAAGGAATTGGAAAAGCTTATACAGAAAACAAAGAACGATGCTTTAATAGAACAACAGCGTTGCATAATGGAAAAAGAGAAGATAGAGAAAGAGCTCAAGGATGCCATTGAAAATTATATTCAGCAGATCTGCTCTCTGAGAAACGAGAGAAGTAACGCAATAAAGAAAGCAGGAGATCTAAATATTGAATTAGAGCAATTCAAGGGTAGACTGTCTCAAGAAGTGGCTTGCAAAGATCTCTATGAAAAAGAGCTTGGAACACTTAAAGTCGATTTACAGCGGATTTGTGCAGAGAATTCTACTTTGAAGCAGCACTTAAAACAGGTATCAGGTGAAGCACAAAAACTGCTTTCAAGAACAAGTCAGTTGAACGACAAGAACGCATCTTTGGAAAGTGAAAAGGAGGCACTTCAATCCCTACTTCAGTCCAAAAATATAGATACTGAGTCTCTCCGAACTCAATTGAAGAATTTGGAGCAGATGAATGAAATGAATGCGAATCAGAAGCAAGAGTATGAAACTCGGCTGAGAAACCTTGAAACTCAAATAGAGAAAGACCATAAAAAGTTTCAAGAAGAGAAGAAGTCTCTAGAGGAGAAATTAAAGGAAGCTCTGGAAATTGCAACTAATCAGTCACATGCCTTTTCGCAACTTCAGTTGAAATATAAGGATGCAGAAACAGAGCAAAGAAAAGCTTCTGAAAAATGCGCAGATATCAATAATACTCTCTTGAGTTTAAATGAGGCTTTCCAGAAAGAACAAAGTGAGAAGCGACGCTTCCAAGAACAATTGGTTGACTTCAAGGCTCAACTGGCAATTGCCCAGCACCGCGCGTTGGAGGCGGAGAATAATTCTGCCGCTCTACTGGATCAGGAAAGAGCTAAACATGAGAAAGCACTACAAGATGTGATACTGAGTAGGTCACTAATAGAGAAGAACTACAAGTCGTTGTTGATTTCTCATAATAGTCTTGCAGATGTAATTGCTGCAGACCAACTTCGCATTTTATCTCTGCAAGAGCGCTCAGGCAGACTGAATCTGATCATCCCATTTTTGGACGAGTACAACAAATACACTTGCAACTTTAGTGCACATGCTCTACGCGAGTGTAGTGCTAATGCAAATGCTTTATCTAGTCAACAAGCTAAACAAATGGAAATCGAGGTCCAACTGCGAGACATCAAAAGCAAATTTCTATCAGCGAAAGATGAGTGCGACCGAAAGGATCACCTTCTTCGGGATCGTACCAATCAATTAGAGGCATCCCAAAAAATGATGTCTGAGGCGGCCAACAACTTGGAGAAATCTAGAAAAGTACAATGCACACTAGAAAAAGACAATACCTTTTTAAAAGAACAGGTGGACGCGTTGACAAAGGAGTTAAATGATATGGACGCTATCATTATAGCTCAGGTCAACGAGTTTCAGGACATCAATGACAAACTGAAGCTGGAAAACAAAAAACTTAGAACCCAAGTGGAAGAACTTACCGTGAGTAATGAAGACCTTACTCAACACCTTTCCGTGGCACAACAAGAGTTCGACAAGTGCCACTCGAGTACGTAGCTCAATGCAAAGCACTTGAACTAACAGAATCAGAGCTTATTGTTGCGAAAAACAAAGAGCACACACTGTCTTCTTCGCTGTGTGAAGTGAAGATTAAGTTAGGGGAGGAAGAAGCTAAAACAGCTGCGTTTTCTGCAGAGAAAGCAAAACTAGAGTCTGGGTTGGAATCACTGCGTATGCGATTAGAGCAAGCCACAGAACGATTTAATCTCATACTCAGTGATAAAAATGACGAAATCGAAATGCTGCGCGAGCGTTTGACTAAAAGTGTGGAACTTGTTGAGAAACACGAGTCTTCAATGACTTCCACGCACCAGGCAATACAGAACTATGAGACCAATATTACAGCACTGAAGAATGCTTACGCCAAGCTGAAGGCAAAATACTTGAAGGATAGTGAGTCTCTTAAGAATTTGCAGCAAGAGCGAGAGGCTTACTACAGGAACAACAGAATATAAAAGAGAAGTACAACCAGCTTCACGAGTCTTTCTCCAATAGTCGAAAAGAAGCTGCGGCCAAGGTGTCCGAGGCAATAAAAAAAGTTGTTTCCTTGTGTGCAGCGCAGGAAGCAGACCTACAGAAACTGCGCCGGCAGAACCTCCTCTTGAAAAATAGTCTCTCGATGTTCGTCACCACGACGCAACCAAAGGCAGAAACAGTTTTCACGGAGCGCTTGAACCTTACCGAAGGTCCTCTGCGTCACCCTAAGAAAAGGGTTGACAAGCAGTGAGTGATGCCCAACTCAAGCCTTTTTTTGTTAGTTTGTTTCACTGTATTTTGACATTCACCTTTAGATGACTACTAATCTTTACTAGATCCCAGAGCAAACGAAAAATGAAGTGCGAAACAGATGACAATAGGGGCTGGCAGATGGAGACGTGCTAGACCTTCTTCCTCTAAATGCGGATAGCTAATCCAGGTAGCCCAGACGTAGATAACCACGGCATGAGGTTGTGCTCTGTGGCGATTGCTGATGAATTTCATTGCTATTTTTATTTGTCTCTCTTGTCGCACATGTTGCCTTGTTTTATGCTGTCTCTAGGGACGATGGCCTACAGAAGAAAGAGCCCGCGGGCACAGGATTTGCCCTTCGCGCAACAACTCCACAAGTTCTGTAACGCCGGAGTGGGCTGCGTTTCTTTCGAACCTCACTACGCGAAGCACTTGATGACCCATCTGCAGGAGAGTAAATCCCTGCAGAACTTCTCCGTTGCTGCAAGTCTTCAAAAAATGGTTCCCGCTCGTCTCATCACCAAGAAGGAGGTGAAGGAGGGGGTAACCCCCATAGAGCTGCCTCTACCGAAGTATTTCATCGACTCGTCGGAGAGTCCTGATGACTTTGAGCCCCGCGCCTTCTACCACATGCAAGACTTGGTCACGGAGAAGGAGTTTGACAAGACGTGTTTCCCCAGGTGCGGCATGTCGGGGCTCTTCTTCTGCCGCGAGGAGATCATGGACAATCTTGCGGCCGCGGCCCAGGACCTTCACTTCTCATCGCCTTTCTGGATCAAGGAGGATTACGAGCCGCTCCGCTCCGGCTACCTTTCCTTGAAGGATGACAGCGACGCCATCGTCGTCAGCATCACTTCAAGTGTTGCGGGATCAGACCTCGTCCAGCGCATCGCAGCGCCACTCCTGCACCCACTGCTGCGGAAGTACGTATCCCCGCAGTCGGTTTTGAATGTGAAGGCCATTGGGGATGACGTACCCCTCGGAATGAATGCAATCAGCGGTTTCGTGTCGCGAAATCCCCACATTCAAGCGCTCCCGAATCGAGGGTTGTGGGTGTCGTACGATCAACTACTGCACATGGAGGAGGATAAAGAAATGGACAAGTACACAGATACATTCCTCCTCGTGGAAGTGGATCAGTGGAGCTTATATAACGCTGACCAGCTCACCGTGCCAGGACGCCTGGGGCTGAAGAGAAAGCCCGCAACGAAAGCCAACAGTATCTTCACCCCGCTTTAGAGGCGCAGCACCGCCCACCAGTGTCATACCACCCTTGGCCTTTCCACACAAACCAGATTAGATTCACTCAGAAAAATCTAGACACTCATCAGACACCCCCTTTGAACAAATCTCGTGGGCTGCAGCCTACCAATCTTGATGGGACATTGCAAGCCTTGCAGCCTTGTAAACCTAAGTTCACCTGCTAGCGATGAAAACCAAGGAACCTAAGAAAACCCCCTTTACCAAAGGAACCTAACCCCCCTTTTTGTTATCCTGCTTTTCATTTTCATTGCGTATAACGTAGCGATTCTATTAACAGTTTCACATGTTCGTCCTCAACGGTGCCATAGCCTATGTGGCATCCTTGTCCACCGTGTTTGCCTTGTATCCGTACAGAGACTACGTGAAAATGGTCACGAAAGAGAACTACAACAAAATGAACCTCGTGGAGCACAGCTTGTGGCGCTACAGAGGAATGATGAGCAACTATTCCCAACCGCTGCTGCTGGCGACCCCATGGGCACTGCTGTACGCCGGTTTTACAGCGCTGAACGGAAACTTTACGGGGGCGCTCCTCGGTGGGACCCTCTTCGGGGTCTCCAAAACGGCCATCAGGACGGTTTCGAGCCGAATGAGCGGGGCCGGGATCCAGTACAGCCCAGTAGGGCGTCGCGGGTACAGCTCTGTAATGGAGTGCATTCGGGTAAGCGGAACTCAGTTTGGTCCGTTGTCTTTCGTGTGCGGCAGCTCCGCGGCAGTATTAATCGCCGTGTGCTGGCACGGTGCCACCTTGGCCACGCTGCGGCAAAACGAGCATAACTCCTCCTTCGGGTCGAACTTTGTCGAGGCATTTCGTGCTCATGCTGGACTGACGTTTTTGACGAATCCCCTGCGGAATACTCTGAGCTCCGGCATGTTCCAACGCGAGCGGCCCGGGGGAGTGAAGACACTCAAAGACTTTTTCAGTGCCGAGAAGCAGGTGTTCAAGGAAGGGGCTGCGGTTTTTTCGGCCGCGCTCCGCACAGAGGGCATCAGTTTCTTCCTGGGCGGTACACTACGGACCATCTTTAAAAGCTCCCTTCCGTTCGGGGTCACCTACGCGCTTTTTAAGTCGCTGGGCGGGACACTTGGACCACGCGGAGGGCGTGACTCTGGGGGCCATGGGCATGGCTACCACCACCCCCGCGTGATGCCCCGGCACTGGTAATCAGCTCGCGCTGCTAGTGGGGCGAGACCCTTTGCTATAATCAACAACTTTGAATTTGTATAGGTGGGAAAGGGCCCACAGTGCTTCATTAGAGTGATGCTCGGGTCTGCGGATGCTTTTTTTTCATTATCTTCTTGTTTTGCTTTTATTCTAAAGTAGTTTATTGTTGAGTGGTGCCTACGCAAAAGTGCCACGTGTGCGCCATGGGCCTCTTGTCCATTATCAAGAAAACAAAGCGCAAAGAGCGGGAGATGCGTATTTTAATGCTCGGGCTCGACAACGCCGGAAAACGACCTGTGTGAAGAAGTTCTGTGGAAGGACACCAGCTCGATTAGCCCTACTCGGGTTTCAAATCACAGCCTTCACCTTTAAAGGATGCACGCTCAACGTGTGGGATGTGGGGGGCCAGCAATCCCTTCGGAGCTACTGGAGGAATTACTTCGAAAGCACCGATGGGCTTATTTGGGTGGTGGATAGCAACGATGTGGGCCGGCTGCAGGACTGCAAAGCCGAGCTTCACGCACTTCTCCAGGAGGAGCGTCTTGCCGGCGCGAGCCTGCTTATCTTTCTCAACAAAATTGATATTCCAACGGCGTTGAGCGCTGAGAAAATTGAGGAGCTGCTCGACGTCGCAACGATACGCCAAGGACGACGACACGTGCAGCTGTGCCCGTGCAGCGCGAAGACCGGTGAGGGACTTCTGAGTGGAATGACCTGGATGGTCGAGGACGTGTCCCAGAGAATGTACTTCTCCGGATAGCGCTGTCGAAGCTTAGTACGCACTGATGCAAAAAGAAGGATTTGCTGGGGCCACGACCCTTGCCGCCGCACTGGCTATGATTGTGCTGCACGACTCGTGTAGATTCTTTTCTTCTCTCCAATGTTCCTATTGAATAATATCTTTGTTCCTCTCCATTATCTTTCTTCTACTGTGATTATACTGATGCCGCCGTGTGGGTGATTGTCCTCCTTTGTTCTGCGCTCGGTGAGAAGGATTTCCCGTCATCGCCTCTACTGCGGGCCTCCCAGCACCGATCGAATCGAAAAGAGAGAAGAAAAATAATAAAACATTTAGCAAGATGAACTACGTGCATCACATCCAGGGAGTGGTAATCATGAAGAGCACTGGTGGCCTTTTTTTTGCAAAGTACTACACCGGGCCCAACACCCCTCCCGCATCGCAGAAGCTGGCGCGGAAAGAAGCGCAGCGGGAGCTGGAGTCGACCATATTCAATGCGGTCAAAGGCCGCCAGTCCACCGAGTACGACATCACTCTCACAAAAGACCACAACGTGATATTCGCCACCCGAGAAGATCTTATTTTCTTCGTTGTGGGGGGACATCAAGGAGAATGCAGCGGTGCTCCTTACCGCGCTGCGGACCCTCCTGGACACTCTGGTGGAGTTCAAGGATTCCCAGTGCATCCACTCCCGCCATCTTGAAGACAACTACGAGCTCCTCATTCTCGCTGTGGATGAGATGATCGACGACGGCGTGCTGCTGGAGGTTCGACCGGCTTTTATTGCAGAGGCCGTCGAGGAGGTCAACGTCGCCACTTCCGAGATCCCTGGCCGCGAAATGTTAACGCAGCTGAACAAGATGTTCCGCGACAACCTGTAGAGCGAGGCAAG
>VFSE01000172.1:0-20280 GCA_010157825.1 Vickermania ingenoplastis
TAAAAGGATATAGGAACCGCCCGACGGGAGAGAAACTTTTAACTAACGCTATTATTGTTACAGTTTCTGTACTTTATTGGTATGTGATACCTCCAGAAATCATTTCTGGTAATTTTGAACGGAATCCTTCGGGATTCTTTTTTTTTATTTTGTGTGGAGGGCAAGTCCCCGTAAGCGTGGCTATAGAGGGTTTGGCGAAAATTTTGTAAAGGTGCGGGTTCTACAAAAGGATATAGGAACCGCCCGACGGGGGAGAGAAACTTTTAACTAACGCTATTATTGTTACAGTTTCTGTACTTTATTGGTATGTGATACCTCCAGAAATCATTTCTGGTAAATTTTGAACGGAATCCTTCGGGATTCTTTTTTTTTTTTTTTTTTTGTGTGGAGGGCAAGTCCCCGTAAGCGTGGCTATAGAGGGTTTGGCGAAAATTTGTAAAGGTGCGGGTTCTACAAAAGGATATAGGAACCGCCCGACGGGGGAGAGAAACTTTTAACTAACGCTATTATTGTTACAGTTTCTGTACTTTATTGGTATGTGATACCTCCAGAAATCATTTCTGGTAAATTTTGAACGGAATCCTTCGGGATTCTTTTTTTTTATTTTTTTTTTTTGTGTGGAGGGCAAGTCCCCGTAAGCGTGGCTATAGAGGGTTTGGCGAAAATTTGTAAAGGTGCGGGTTCTACAAAGGATATAGGAACCGCCCGACGGGGAGAGAAACTTTTAACTAACGCTATTATTGTTACAGTTTCTGTACTTTATTGGTATGTGATACCTCCAGAAATCATTTCTGGTAAATTTTGAACGGAATCCTTCGGGATTCTTTTTTTTATTTTTTTTGTGTGGAGGGCAAGTCCCCGTAAGCGTGGCTATAGAGGGTTTGGCGAAAATTTGTAAAGGTGCGGGTTCTACAAAAGGATATAGGAACCGCCCGACGGGGGAGAGAAACTTTTAACTAACGCTATTATTGTTACAGTTTCTGTACTTTATTGGTATGTGATACCTCCAGAAATCATTTCTGGTAAATTTTGAACGGAACTTCGGGATTCTTTTTTTTTTTTTTTTTTTTTTGTGTGGAGGGCAAGTCCCCGTAAGCGTGGCTATAGAGGGTTTGGCGAAAATTTGTAAAGGTGCGGGTTCTACAAAAGGATATAGGAACCGCCCGACGGGGTAGAGAAACTTTTAACTAACGCTATTATTGTTACAGTTTCTGTACTTTATTGGTATGTGATACCTCCAGAAATCATTTCTGGTAAATTTTGAACGGAATCCTTCGGGATTCTTTTTTTTTTATTTTTTTTTGTGTGTGGGGGGCAAGTCCCCGTAAGCGTGGCTATAGAGGGTTTGGCGAAAATTTTGTAAAGGTGCGGGTTCTACAAAGGATATAGGAACCGCCCGACGGGAGAGAAACTTTTAACTAACGCTATTATTGTTACAGTTTCTGTACTTTATTGGTATGTGATACCCAGAAATCATTTCTGGTAAATTTTGAACGGAATCCTTCGGGATTCTTTTTTTTTTTTTTTTTTTGTGTGGAGGGCAAGTCCCCGTAAGCGTGGCTATAGAGGGGTTTGGCGAAAATTTGTAAAGGTGCGGGTTCTACAAAAGGATATAGGAACCGCCCGACGGGGAGAAACTTTTAACTAACGCTATTATTGTTACAGTTTCTGTACTTTATTGGTATGTGATACCTCAGAAATCATTTCTGGTAAATTTTGAACGGAATCCTTCGACTTTTTTTTTTTTTTTTTTTGTGTGGAGGGCAAGTCCCCGTAAGCGTGGCTATAGAGGGGTTTGGCGAAAAATTTGTAAAGGTGCGGGTTCTACAAAAGGATATAGGAACCGCCCGACGGGGGAGAGAAACTTTTAACTAACGCTATTATTGTTACAGTTTCTGTACTTTATTGGTATGTGATACCTCCAGAAATCATTTCTGGTAAATTTTGAACGGAATCCTTCGGGATTCTTTTTTTTTATTTTTTTTTGTGTGGAGGGCAAGTCCCCGTAAGCGTGGCTATAGAGGGTTTGGCGAAAATTTGTAAAGGTGCGGGTTCTACAAAGGATATAGGAACCGCCCGACGGGGAGAGAAACTTTAACTAACGCTATTATTGTTACAGTTTCTGTACTTTATTGGTATGTGATACCTCCAGAAATCATTTCTGGTAATTTTGAACGGAATCCTTCGGGATTCTTTTTTTTATTTTTTGTGTGTGGAGGGCAAGTCCCCGTAAGCGTGGCTATAGAGGGGTTTGGCGAAAAATTTGTAAAGGTGCGGGTTCTACAAAAGGATATAGGAACCGCCCGACGGGGAGAGAAACTTTAACTAACGCTATTATTGTTACAGTTTCTGTACTTTATTGGTATGTGATACCCAGAAATCATTTCTGGTAATTTTGAACGGAATCCTTCGGGATTCTTTTTTTTTATTTTTTTGTGTGGAGGGCAAGTCCCCGTAAGCGTGGCTATAGAGGGGTTTGGCGAAAATTTGTAAAGGTGCGGGTTCTACAAAAGGATATAGGAACCGCCCGACGGGGGAGAGAAACTTTTAACTAACGCTATTATTGTTACAGTTTCTGTACATCTGGATTGCTTATCCGCACAAAAAAAGAAGAGAGGTTTTTTTTCAAAAAATTTGTCATTGTGGCAAATTTTTTTTTTGTTTCCGCGCTGCCCATTTCCCCTTCGGAGATCGTCAGCCCGGAGACCCCTTTCCCGGATAAGTAGAGTGCTGCGAAAAAATTTTCACTGTATCTTTCTGAAGAAAAAAAAAAAAAAAAAAAAAGGTAATAGAGAGAACAATAATAATCCCAAAAAACAAATCAACAATACAATAAAATAAAGATATATAACAGACATTATAAAAAATAGAAAATAAAAAACAAAATAAAATAAAAAAAAAAAAAAAAAAAAAAAAAAAAAAAAAGAATAATAATAAAATTAAATTAAAATAATAACAATCTCACAATTCTTATCTCGTTTTTTCTCTCCTACTTTATTTTCGTTTACTGTACTGTTTCTTATTACTGATTGTTCGGTATCATTATTGTTGTGTTACATATAATATATAAAAACACACACTCCAACAACAACAAAAAAAAAAAAAAAACTAATAATAATAATAACTAATAATAATAATAAAATTAAATCGAAAAGAAACAACACTACAAAGCAAAAGAAATTCACTGTACCAACCGCCCTCTACATAAACATATATATATTTATATATATATCTATATATATATCTATATATAAACATATCTATATATTTTCACACACAACAGAAGACCAGAAAGAAACACCTTTTCCGCACGACAAATTTTACCTGTATTATTCTTTCCCCGCTTTCAATTCACACACCCTATCCCCATTTAATTTTTTTTTTTTTTTTTTTTTTTTTTTTTTTTGTGTCGTTTTCTTTCCGTCACACGAAAACCCGTCTTTTGAACAGCTGTACTTTGCAACGGTAACCTCGCCGTATTTTAGTCCATACACCTTCCCATTTTTTTTTTTTTTTTTTTTTTTTTTTTTTTTTTTTTGTTTTGTTGTTTTTCTTTCCGTCACACGGAAAACCCGTCTTGTGAACAGCTGTACTTTGCAACGGTAACCTCGCCGTATTTTAGTCCTATACACCTTCCCATTTTTTTTTTTTTTTTTTTTTTTTTTTTTTTTCCTTACCTTTTACCGTGTCAAAAGCTTACTGTTCTCACCCCCTCCTTTTGACCACTGTTGACGGCTCACTCTACACCATCAGAATGCTCGAGGAGAATCCGCCACGCGCACCCGTCACAGCCCACCTCCTAGAGGCACACCGGCCACCACGACGTACGAGAGGTACACGCCCCCAGTCCCCCCCACAACGGGACCCATTCGACCTTCCAAGCGCAGATCCTTTATTTACACTTTACGCACACGCCGGTTCCCACTGCTTCGTTGAACAACATGATGACAGCGACGTCATACTCATCCAGACTGCAACGACAGGCGAAGTACACACACCCCCCCGGCCCACAGAGCGAACCAGGCGGCAAGGGAAAGGGAAACCGGTGACCGGACCCACGGTGACCGACACCCAAAATGCGAAGCGACCCGTGTTTGAGGTACCGTCAGGGAGCACTTGGAGCACACAGACCCCCCATCGGTCACAGCGAAAGACACCACGAAGATGGGGTGAGGAACGCCGACGGGCACCGCCGCCACCAGGCCGCGACGCGTCGCCCCGCACCAAGCCGAAGACGGAGCAGCCTCACAAAGAGCCAACCACGACCGCTCGGGAGACATCAGACGTACGCACACCCCCCCGTCCCCAAAGGAAGACGCCACGCCAGTGGACGGATGAACGCCGACCACCAACCAGGGACCCACCACCGTGGCACGAGCTGACGGCAGAGGAACTGTTTGCAGAAGAGGAGACCGTTCCCGTAGACGCCCTCCCCTTTTCTCCCCCCGAAGAAGCGCCGCGCGAACCGACAGAGCAGAACCCACCACCGTGGCACGAGTTGACGGCAGAGGAACTGTTTGCAGAAGAGGAGACCGTTCCCGTAGACGCCCTCCCCTTTTCTCTCTCCGCGGAAGCGCCGCACGAACCGACAGCGGAGGAGCTGCCTGTGGAAGAGGAGATCGACACCGTGGACGCTCCCACTTCTTCCCTCCCAACGGAAACGCAACCACTGGACTATAGGACTGATGCAGAGAACGGACAGCCCCCAGGTGAAGCACTGGATACTCTCCTCGCTGAGCTCGACCTCCACCCAGCACACCCACAAACTACACCTTTAGTAGCACCGTCTTTTCCTAGGCCCGCAAACGACGAACCCCTCCCTTCTCTGTCACCATCGAGTACGACATCCTCCCCTGGAAAAATCCTAGAAGGAGTCAAAGTACAGAGTGGTCCCACCTCAGGCCACTCCAACGACCAGAACGAAGAAAGTTATGTCACCGCCACATACGGAGAACCGACATGGCCCTGCCCACTTTTCATGCTAGGGGCTGAAGAACCACCCCAAGAGATTTCTATCTCTCCTCCAAGCGCTTCATCCTCCTGACCAACCTACAGTACAAGTCACAGACCGGACAACCCCCACCACAGGGCTCTCCAGTGACCGACGCGAGGGGAGCCTTGTTACGATCGCGCCACCAGATCCCGCAAATCACGATCCCCCTACCGTCCATCACCCCCCGCAGTCACCACCACCGACCACACCGCCTCGAATGACCGGCACAGCCACACAGGCCCGCTACAGAACTAGTGACGCAGAGGAAGATAACCCACCGACAACCACGCCACAACCGCAGTCACCACCACCGACCACACCACCCCGAATGACCGGCACAGCCACACAGGCGCGCTACACAACTAGTGACGCAGAGGAAGATAACCCACCGACAACCACGCCACAACCGCACGAAGCGCACACACCCCGCCCCCTGAGAGAGCGCACAATGGAAGACGAGGAGCACCCCAGCACTGTGGCCACCCCATCACGCCCGGCACAGGTCCTATCATGCCCGTTATGCGTCAAGCGGTTCACAGGCAACCGACGCGGCACGGCCTGCGTGGCACATTTGGCCACACACGCACCAACCGCCCGAGCAGCCGTCCCACCAACCCTACTAGCGGCGGCCAACCTCCACCGGTGTCCCCACTGCACAACCATATTCCCTAACACGGGTTTTTACACTAGGCACCACGTCTGCCCCGTACCAACGGCGAACCCTCCGACACACGTGGACCCACCACCGCTGACCTTCCTCCAACCGCCGACAACCGAAGACTTAGAATGGATGGCCACGAAACCGCCCACCCTCCAATACCTCCACCGCTCCCGCCACACCGACTGGTGCGAGAATGTTCGCGCCGTCCTGAAAGGGTACATCGCCTGCCCCGACCGACGACACGCAATCCAACTACAAATGCTGAGCCTTCCGCGCATTCACCTCAGGCACCGGGAGGACGAAGAAAACAAGGCAAAGAAAGAAAACCCGCTCCCCACCAACGACCCTGAGTGGGAAGACCAACATGCAGACTTCGGACGACGAGGACGAGCGCAACGAACGCGCCACTCGCAACCAAACAAAATTGGCAGCAGCAGCGGAAGACCGCCAGTTCGCGAGAGCAGCACTTCAGCTCACGCTGGGAGCTCAAAGCAGCCCGCACCCTCGAAGCGGAACCGGCAAAAAGGGCCGACCCTCGAGCGGCACTGTCGGAGTTACAAGACCTCCACCCGCTGGAGGACCCCGCACACCTCCCCCGCCCACAGCACCCATTCCCATCCTTCACGGTCAAGCCCAAGGACGTTGCACGCGCTATACGGCAAAAGATGTCTCGGGCCACCACACCCGGTATCGACGGATGGACGAGGGAATTATTATTACCCCTGGTCGACCACCAAGATCTGCTCGAGGAGCTCACGCAAATGGTGAGCGACATCGCTGAATGTGCGGTATCCCCAGCTTTCGCCACTCGCATACGAGCCTCAGCTGTCACGCCCTTGATCAAGCCCAATGGCAAACTCCGACCCATCACACCGGAGAGCGTGTGGCTCAAACTGCCATCGATAGTAACGTTCGCAAAACTTCCCCTTACAGCACGTACCGCCTTTACGCCGTATCAGTTTGGAGTGTGGCGACGCGGCCGTAGCCGTCAAGAAGATAAGAACAGCACAGGAGGACCCCCAAAACGACACGCTCGTAGCACTGGATGGTACCAACGCTTATAACGCTGTCAGCCGCCGCGACATCTTGGAGGCGGTCTACTCTAACGATCTGTATAGGCCAATATGGGGCCTCGCTACCTTGGCACTTGGGTGTCCCGGCCACCTGCATCTGTACGCCCATGGTGAGTCGGTGGGCTCTCTTCGATCCACGGCAGGGATTCGTCAGGGGATGGTCCTGGGCCCCCTTCTTTTCGCGGCTGGCCTACATAGAGTCCTAGATCCTTTCCGCGCTCGCCACCCGCGCGTCACAACCGTAGCTTACCTGGACGACATCACTCTCTGGGACCCCACGCCGCCACTCAGGCCGCCCTCGAGGACCTCATACCGGCGCTCAAAACTTTCGGCTACACCGCAAACGTGGCAAAGTCCACGGCGATCCAGTGGGGCGACCACCCCATCTAGAGATACAGGGAACATCGATCCCTCGGGCACAAGGCCCAGTGAAGATCCTGGGAGCGGGTTTGGCACCACCACAAAACGACATGAGCCAGTGGCTCCTCGACATGGTCCGCAAACAGGACCCGTTCTTCGAGCGGCTCGTAAAACCAAACGCGGCCCTTAGACTTCAAGGCCGCCTCCTCCTCCTACGGATCTCCGCCCTCCCGCGCCTACAACACCTCCTCCGGACGCATCGACCCGCGGAACTTCACGATGCGGCCGCCTCGTTTGACGCGCGGGTACAAGGTGCCTTCATGCACCTCATGGGGCTAGAAGGCCCCTGGGACGACCTACCAGAGGCCCAACGAATCTTAGCGCAGCTACCGCTCCGGTATGGCGGCTTTGGCCTTCGCAGCCAGACCGAGGTCGCCGTGTATGCCCAGGACTGCGGGGAAAACACACACCGCACCGTTTCCGCCCAAAAGGCACTCCACCAAAGCTCCTCTCTCTCTCCTCACGGAGCCTGAGCTGACCTTGGTGCGGGCCCACAAGGCGAGCGGAGCGAACCGTATACTCACCGACCCCACCCTGGACATCCCAGACGCGGCGTTCCGGATACGCCGCACAACGCCTCGGTGCACCCATCGTCCCGACGGCACCTTGCCCTGCGGCGCTTTGGCGACGAACACCCACATCAATACGTGCCCAACAGCACAAAGGGTACCGCACCAACGCCGCCACGACCGACTCACGGGGGTCGTATGCGAGTGGGCAACCAGCCTCGGGTACACCGCACGTACCGAAACACGAGCGGACCCGGGGCGCAAAAGGTTTGATGCGGAGCTCGTATCGGGCAGTGCGCACTATGCAACGGATGTTACAGTACGCTACCCGGTAGGAGGCCGCGGCCATCGCGCGGACGACGCGATGAAGGAGAAGCAACGCCAGTACCAACAACAAACAACTGGCACTGGCATCACTTTCACACCGCTCGTCCTGGAGTCCACTGGAGGGATCCACCTGGACTCCCTGAAGTGGATTCGCCGCATTGCCGACGACAGGCCCCATCCTTACACGACCGCCAGCGCGTTGGGGTACCTTCTGTCGCAACTGGCGGAACACCTCGTACGGCAAAACTACCTCCAGGTAAAGGCCGTCTATAAGGACGTCGAAGGTCTGTGAAGATTGACCAGACCACCCGCACAACTATGGTCCCTCACCAGGCTGGACAACTATGGTCTCTCACCAGGCTGGACAAACCTGAATATGTACACCATGATGCGGCAGGCCAAAGAAGTTTCCGACAGTACCTACTCGCACACATGCACGTAGCTTGTTCACTTACGGTTCCGCCTGTCGACCGTTGAAAGATTCCTCAGTGTGAGACCCTGCCACCTCACCGTATCCTACCCATGGGACGACTTTCGTGATAATGCCCCGGGTCACTCGACTGAACGCTGCTGTTCGAACCAACTTTTGAGCCGTAAATACTACACCAAAACGAACCAACTGAAGTGCATCTCTCCCATACCGATAAAAACTAGTCCATCGTCATCAACACATCGACACACCGCACCGATACCATAAAGCATCATAAAGCATAAAATACAAAATAATGTGGAATTCGGGAACCGAACCCTCAACCCACTCGACGCAAAGAGTCACACACACACCTTTCTATATTCGCAAATAAACAAAAGATGAATAGCTAGAATACAAGCACAACCGGACCTAGTCCACCAACCAAAATTGAATCCCGAAGGTATTCCGTGTCAAAATATCAGTCATGATCTTCGCCGTCCGCCATGTTCCCCAACCAAAACAAACAACAAACAAACAAAAAAAAAAAAAAAAAAAAAAAAAAAAAAAAACATGGGACATCGGATGACGGAGTCACACAGCCCACATGGGTTTAAACCAATTATTGTTACAGTTTCTGTACTTTATTGGTATGTGATACCTCCAGAAATCATTTCTGGTAAATTTTGAACGGAATCCTTCGGGATTCTTTTTTTTTTTTTTTTTTTGTGTGGAGGGCAAGTCCCCGTAAGCGTGGCTATAGAGGGTTTGGCGAAAATTTGTAAAGGTGCGGGTTCTACAAAAGGATATAGGAACCGCCCGACGGGGAGAAAAACTTTAACTAACGCTATTATTGTTACAGTTTCTGTACTTTATTGGTATGTGATACCTCCAGAAATCATTTCTGGTAATTTTGAACGGAATCTTCGGGATTCTTTTTTTTTTATTTTTTTTGTGTGGAGGGCAAGTCCCCGTAAGCGTGGCTATAGAGGGGTTTGGCGAAAATTTGTAAAGGTGCGGGTTCTACAAAAGGATATAGGAACCGCCCGACGGGAGAGAAACTTTAACTAACGCTATTATTGTTACAGTTTCTGTACTTTATTGGTATGTGATACCTCCAGAAATCATTTCTGGTAATTTTGAACGGAATCCTTCGGGATTCTTTTTTTTTTTTTTTTTTTGTGGAGGGCAAGTCCCCGTAAGCGTGGCTATAGAGGGTTTGGCGAAAAATTTGTAAAGGTGCGGGTCTACAAAAGGATATAGGAACCGCCCGACGGGGAGAGAAACTTTAACTAACGCTATTATTGTTACAGTTTCTGTACTTTATTGGTATGTGATACCTCCAGAAATCATTTCTGGTAATTTTGAACGGAATCCTTCGGGATTCTTTTTTTTTATTTTTTTGTGTGGAGGGCAAGTCCCCGTAAGCGTGGCTATAGAGGGGTTTGGCGAAAATTTGTAAAGGTGCGGGTTCTACAAAAGGATATAGGAACCGCCCGACGGGGAGAGAAACTTTTACTAACGCTATTATTGTTACAGTTTCTGTACTTTATTGGTATGTGATACCTCCAGAAATCATTTCTGGTAATTTTGAACGGAATCCTTCGGGATTCTTTTTTTTTTTATTTTTTTTGTGTGGAGGGCAAGTCCCCGTAAGCGTGGCTATAGAGGGTTTGGCGAAAATTTGTAAAGGTGCGGGTTCTACAAAAGGATATAGGAACCGCCCGAGGGAGAGAAACTTTTAACTAACGCTATTATTGTTACAGTTTCTGTACTTTATTGGTATGTGATACCTCCAGAAATCATTTCTGGTAATTTTGAACGGAATCCTTCGGGATTCTTTTTTTTTTTTTTTTTTTGTGTGGAGGGCAAGTCCCCGTAAGCGTGGCTATAGAGGGGTTTGGCGAAAATTTGTAAAGGTGCGGGTTCTACAAAAGGATATAGGAACCGCCCGACGGGGAGAGAAACTTTTAACTAACGCTATTATTGTTACAGTTTCTGTACTTTATTGGTATGTGATACCTCCAGAAATCATTTCTGGTAATTTTGAACGGAATCCTTCGGGATTCTTTTTTTTTTTTTTTTTTGTGTGGAGGGCAAGTCCCCGTAAGCGTGGCTATAGAGGGGTTTGGCGAAAATTTGTAAAGGTGCGGGTTCTACAAAAGGATATAGGAACCGCCCGACGGGGAGAGAAACTTTAACTAACGCTATTATTGTTACAGTTTCTGTACTTTATTGGTATGTGATACCTCCAGAAATCATTTCTGGTAATTTTGAACGGAATCCTTCGGGATTCTTTTTTTATTTTTTTTGTGTGGAGGGCAAGTCCCCGTAAGCGTGGCTATAGAGGGTTTGGCGAAAATTTGTAAAGGTGCGGGTTCTACAAAAGGATATAGGAACCGCCCGACGGGGAGAGAAACTTTAACTAACGCTATTATTGTTACAGTTTCTGTACTTTATTGGTATGTGATACCTCCAGAAATCATTTCTGGTAATTTTGAACGGAATCCTTCGGGATTCTTTTTTTTTTATTTTTTTTGTGTGGAGGGCAAGTCCCCGTAAGCGTGGCTATAGAGGGGTTTGGCGAAAATTTGTAAAGGTGCGGGTTCTACAAAAGGATATAGGAACCGCCCGACGGGGAGAGAAACTTTTAACTAACGCTATTATTGTTACAGTTTCTGTACTTTATTGGTATGTGATACCTCCAGAAATCATTTCTGGTAATTTTGAACGGAATCCTTCGGGATTCTTTTTTTTATTTTTTTGTGTGGAGGGCAAGTCCCCGTAAGCGTGGCTATAGAGGGTTTGGCGAAAATTTTGTAAAGGTGCGGGTCTACAAAAGGATATAGGAACCGCCCGACGGGGAGAGAAACTTTAACTAACGCTATTATTGTTACAGTTTCTGTACTTTATTGGTATGTGATACCTCCAGAAATCATTTCTGGTAATTTTGAACGGAATCCTTCGGGATTCTTTTTTTTTTATTTTTTTTGTGTGGAGGGCAAGTCCCCGTAAGCGTGGCTATAGAGGGTTTGGCGAAAATTTGTAAAGGTGCGTTCTACAAAAGGATATAGGAACCGCCCGACGGGGAGAGAAACTTTTAACTAACGCTATTATTGTTACAGTTTCTGTAACTTTATTGGTATGTGATACCTCCAGAAATCATTTCTGGTAATTTTGAACGGAATCCTTCGGGATTCTTTTTTTTTTATTTTTTTTTGTGTGGGGGGCAAGTCCCCGTAAGCGTGGCTATAGAGGGTTTGGCGAAAATTTGTAAAGGTGCGGGTTCTACAAAAGGATATAGGAACCGCCCGACGGGGAGAGAAACTTTTAACTAACGCTATTATTGTTACAGTTTCTGTAACTTTATTGGTATGTGATACCTCCAGAAATCATTTCTGGTAATTTTGAACGGAATCCTTCGGGATTCTTTTTTTATTTTTTTGTGTGGAGGGCAAGTCCCCGTAAGCGTGGCTATAGAGGGTTTGGCGAAATTTTGTAAAGGTGCGGGTTCTACAAAAGGATATAGGAACCGCCCGACGGGGAGAGAAACTTTAACTAACGCTATTATTGTTACAGTTTCTGTACTTTATTGGTATGTGATACCTCCAGAAATCATTTCTGGTAATTTTGAACGGAATCCTTCGGGATTCTTTTTTTTTATTTTTTTGTGTGGAGGGCAAGTCCCCGTAAGCGTGGCTATAGAGGGTTTGGCGAAAATTTGTAAAGGTGCGGGTTCTACAAAAGGATATAGGAACCGCCCGACGGGGAGAGAAACTTTAACTAACGCTATTATTGTTACAGTTTCTGTACTTTATTGGTATGTGATACCTCCAGAAATCATTTCTGGTAATTTTGAACGGAATCCTTCGGGATTTTTTGTGTGGAGGGCAAGTCCCCGTAAGCGTGGCTATAGAGGGTTTGGCGAAAAATTTGTAAAGGTGCGGGTTCTACAAAAGGATATAGGAACCGCCCGACGGGGAGAGAAACTTTTAACTAACGCTATTATTGTTACAGTTTCTGTACTTTATTGGTATGTGATACCTCCAGAAATCATTTCTGGTAATTTTGAACGGAATCCTTCGGGATTCTTTTTTTTATTTTTTTGTGTGGAGGGCAAGTCCCCGTAAGCGTGGCTATAGAGGGTTTGGCGAAAATTTGTAAAGGTGCGGGTTCTACAAAAGATATAGGAACCGCCCGACGGGGAGAGAAACTTTAACTAACGCTATTATTGTTACAGTTTCTGTAACTTTATTGGTATGTGATACTCCAGAAATCATTTCAATTTTGAACGGAACCGGGATTCTTTTTTTTTTATTTTTTGTGTGGAGGGCAAGTCCCCGTAAGCGTGGCTATAGAGGGTTTGGCGAAAATTTGTAAAGGTGCGGGTTCTACAAAAGGATATAGGAACCGCCCGACGGGGAGAGAAACTTTAACTAACGCTATTATTGTTACAGTTTCTGTAATTTTATTGGTATGTGATACCTCCAGAAATCATTTCTGGTAATTTTGAACGGAATCCTTCGGGATTCTTTTTTTTTTATTTTTTTGTGTGGAGGGCAAGTCCCCGTAAGCGTGGCTATAGAGGGTTTGGCGAAAATTTGTAAAGGTGCGGGTTCTACAAAAGGATATAGGAACCGCCCGACGGGGAGAGAAACTTTAACTAACGCTATTATTGTTACAGTTTCTGTACTTTATTGGTATGTGATACCTCCAGAAATCATTTCTGGTAATTTTGAACGGAATCCTTCGGGATTCTTTTTTTTTATTTTTTTGTGTGGAGGGCAAGTCCCCGTAAGCGTGGCTATAGAGGGTTTGGCGAAAATTTGTAAAGGTGCGGGTTCTACAAAAGGATATAGGAACCGCCCGACGGGGAGAGAAACTTTTAACTAACGCTATTATTGTTACAGTTTCTGTACTTTATTGGTATGTGATACCTCCAGAAATCATTTCTGGTAATTTTGAACGGAATCCTTCGGGATTCTTTTTTTATTTTTTTGTGTGGAGGGCAAGTCCCCGTAAGCGTGGCTATAGAGGGTTTGGCGAAAATTTGTAAAGGTGCGGGTTCTACAAAAGGATATAGGAACCGCCCGACGGGGAGAGAAACTTTAACTAACGCTATTATTGTTACAGTTTCTGTACTTTATTGGTATGTGATACCTCCAGAAATCATTTCTGGTAATTTTGAACGGAATCCTTCGGGATTCTTTTTTTATTTTGTGTGGAGGGCAAGTCCCCGTAAGCGTGGCTATAGAGGGTTTGGCGAAAATTTGTAAAGGTGCGGGTTCTACAAAAGGATATAGGAACCGACGGGGAGAGAAACTTTTAACTAACGCTATTATTGTTACAGTTTCTGTACTTTATTGGTATGTGATACTCCAGAAATCATTTCTGGTAATTTTGAACGGAACCTTCGGGATTCTTTTTTTTATTTTTTTTTTGTGTGGAGGGCAAGTCCCCGTAAGCGTGGCTATAGAGGGTTTGGCGAAAATTTGTAAAGGTGCGGGTTCTACAAAAGGATATAGGAACCGCCCGACGGGGAGAGAAACTTTAACTAACGCTATTATTGTTACAGTTTCACTTTATTGGTATGTGATACCTCCAGAAATCATTTCTGGTAATTTTGAACGGAATCCTTCGGGATTCTTTTTTTTTATTTTTTTTTGTGTGGAGGGCAAGTCCCCGTAAGCGTGGCTATAGAGGGGTTTGGCGAAAATTTGTAAAGGTGCGGGTTCTACAAAAGGATATAGGAACCGCCCGACGGGAGAGAAACTTTAACTAACGCTATTATTGTTACAGTTTCTGTACTTTATTGGTATGTGATACCTCCAGAAATCATTTCTGGTAATTTTGAACGGAATCCTTCGGGATTCTTTTTTTTTTATTTTTTTGTGTGGAGGGCAAGTCCCCGTAAGCGTGGCTATAGAGGGTTTGGAAAAATTTGTAAAGGTGCGGGTTCTACAAAAGGATATAGGAACCGCCCGACGGGGAGAGAAACTTTTAACTAACGCTATTATTGTTACAGTTTCTGTAACTTTATTGGTATGTGATACCCCAGAAATCATTTCTGGTAAATTTTGAACGGAATCCTTCGGGATTCTTTTTTTTTTTTTTTTTTTTTTGTGTGGAGGGCAAGTCCCCGTAAGCGTGGCTATAGAGGGGTTTGGCGAAAAATTTGTAAAGGTGCGGGTTCTACAAAAGGATATAGGAACCGCCCGACGGGGGAGAGAAACTTTTAACTAACGCTATTATTGTTACAGTTTCTGTACTTTATTGGTATGTGATACCTCCAGAAATCATTTCTGGTAAATTTTGAACGGAATCCTTCGGGATTCTTTTTTTTTTATTTTTTTGTGTGGAGGGCAAGTCCCCGTAAGCGTGGCTATAGAGGGTTTGGCGAAAATTTGTAAAGGTGCGGGTTCTACAAAAGGATATAGGAACCGCCCGACGGGGAGAGAAACTTTAACTAACGCTATTATTGTTACAGTTTCTGTACTTTATTGGTATGTGATACCTCCAGAAATCATTTCTGGTAATTTTGAACGGAATCCGGGATTCTTTTTTATTTTTTTTTGTGTGGAGGGCAAGTCCCCGTAAGCGTGGCTATAGAGGGGTTTGGCGAAAAATTTGTAAAGGTGCGGGTTCTACAAAAGGATATAGGAACCGCCCGACGGGGAGAGAAACTTTTAACTAACGCTATTATTGTTACAGTTTCTGTACTTTATTGGTATGTGATACCTCCAGAAATCATTTCTGGTAATTTTGAACGGAATCCTTCGGGATTCTTTTTTTTTTTTATTTTTTTTGTGTGGAGGGCAAGTCCCCGTAAGCGTGGCTATAGAGGGGTTTGGCGAAAATTTGTAAAGGTGCGGGTTCTACAAAAGGATATAGGAACCGCCCGACGGGGAGAGAAACTTTTAACTAACGCTATTATTGTTACAGTTTCTGTAATTTTATTGGTATGTGATACCTCCAGAAATCATTTCTGGTAATTTTGAACGGAATCCTTCGGGATTCTTTTTTTATTTTTTTGTGTGGAGGGCAAGTCCCCGTAAGCGTGGCTATAGAGGGTTTGGCGAAAATTTGTAAAGGTGCGGGTTCTACAAAAGGATATAGGAACCGCCCGACGGGGAGAGAAACTTTTAACTAACGCTATTATTGTTACAGTTTCTGTACTTTATTATGTGATACCTCCAGAAATCATTTCTGGTAATTTTGAACGGAATCCTTCGGGATTCTTTTTTTTTATTTTTTTGTGTGGAG
The DNA here is from genome assembly GCA_010157825.1 of Vickermania ingenoplastis. Classification (NCBI taxonomy): domain Eukaryota; phylum Euglenozoa; class Kinetoplastea; order Trypanosomatida; family Trypanosomatidae; genus Vickermania; species Vickermania ingenoplastis. Next base: position 15,656 of record VFSE01000172.1, read on the forward strand.
GGCAAGTCCCCGTAAGCGTGGCTATAGAGGGTTTGGCGAAAATTTGTAAAGGTGCGGGTTCTACAAAAGGATATAGGAACCGCCCGACGGGAGAGAAACTTTAACTAACGCTATTATTGTTACAGTTTCTGTACTTTATTGGTATGTGATACCTCCAGAAATCATTTCTGGTAATTTTGAACGGAATCCTTCGGGATTCTTTTTTTTTATTTTTTTTTGTGGAGGGCAAGTCCCCGTAAGCGTGGCTATAGAGGGTTTGGCGAAAATTTGTAAAGGTGCGGGTTCTACAAAAGGATATAGGAACCGCCCGACGGGGAGAGAAACTTTAACTAACGCTATTATTGTTACAGTTTCTGTACTTTATTGGTATGTGATACCTCCAGAAATCATTTCTGGTAATTTTGAACGGAATCCTTCGGGATTCTTTTTTTTTTTTTTTTTTGTGTGGCAAGTCCCCGTAAGCGTGGCTATAGAGGGGTGGCGAAAATTTGTAAAGGTGCGGGTTCTACAAAAGGATATAGGAACCGCCCGACGGGGAGAGAAACTTTAACTAACGCTATTATTGTTACAGTTTCTGTAATTTTATTGGTATGTGATACCCCAGAAATCATTTCTGGTAATTTTGAACGGAATCCTTCGATTCTTTTTTTTTTTTTGTGGGAGGGCAAGTCCCCGTAAGCGTGGCTATAGAGGGTTTGGCGAAAATTTGTAAAGGTGCGGGTTCTACAAAAGGATATAGGAACCGCCCGACGGGGAGAGAAACTTTAACTAACGCTATTATTGTTACAGTTTCTGTACTTTTATTGGTATGTGATACCTCCAGAAATCATTTCTGGTAATTTTGAACGGAATCCTTCGGGATTCTTTTTTTTTTTTTTTTGTGTGGAGGGCAAGTCCCCGTAAGCGTGGCTATAGAGGGTTTGGCGAAAATTTGTAAAGGTGCGGGTTCTACAAAAGGATATAGGAACCGCCCGACGGGGAGAGAAACTTTAACTAACGCTATTATTGTTACAGTTTCTGTACTTTTATTGGTATGTGATACCTCCAGAAATCATTTCTGGTAATTTTGAACGGAATCCTTCGGGATTCTTTTTTTTATGTGGAGGGCAAGTCCCCGTAAGCGTGGCTAGAGGGTTTGGAAAAAATTTGTAAAGGTGCGGGTTCTACAAAAGGATATAGGAACCGCCCGACGGAGAGAAACTTTAACTAACGCTATTATTGTTACAGTTTCTGTACTTTATTGGTATGTGATACCTCCAGAAATCATTTCTGGTAATTTTGAACGGAATCCTTCGATTTTTTTTTTTTTTTTTTTTTTTGTGTGGAGGGCAAGTCCCCGTAAGCGTGGCTATAGAGGGTTTGGAAAAAATTTGTAAAGGTGCGGGTTCTACAAAAGGATATAGGAACCGCCCGACGGGAGAGAAACTTTAACTAACGCTATTATTGTTACAGTTTCTGTAATTTTATTGGTATGTGATACCTCCAGAAATCATTTCTGGTAATTTTGAACGGAACTTCGGGATTCTTTTTTTTTTATTTTTTTTTTGTGTGGGGGGCAAGTCCCCGTAAGCGTGGCTATAGAGGGGATTGGCGAAAAATTTGTAAAGGTGCGGGTTCTACAAAAGGATATAGGAACCGCCCGACGGGGAGAGAAACTTTAACTAACGCTATTATTGTTACAGTTTCTGTACTTTATTGGTATGTGATACTCCAGAAATCATTTCTGGTAATTTTGAACGGAATCCTTCGGGATTCTTTTTTTATTTTTTTTGTGGAGGGCAAGTCCCCGTAAGCGTGGCTATAGAGGGTTTGGCGAAAATTTGTAAAGGTGCGGGTTCTACAAAAGGATATAGGAACCGCCCGACGGGGAGAGAAACTTTAACTAACGCTATTATTGTTACAGTTTCTGTAATTTTATTGGTATAGTGATACCCAGAAATCATTTCTGGTAATTTTGAACGGAATCCTTGACTTTTTTTTTTTATTTTTTTGTGTGGAGGGCAAGTCCCCGTAAGCGTGGCTATAGAGGGTTTGGCGAAAATTTGTAAAGGTGCGGGTTCTACAAAAGGATATAGGAACCGCCCGACGGGAGAGAAACTTTAACTAACGCTATTATTGTTACAGTTTCTACTATTGGTATGTGATACCTCCAGAAATCATTTCTGGTAATTTTGAACGGAATCCTTCGGGATTCTTTTTTTTTTTATTTTTTTTTGTGTGGGGGGCAAGTCCCCGTAAGCGTGGCTATAGAGGGTTTGGCGAAAATTTGTAAAGGTGCGGGTTCTACAAAAGGATATAGGAACCGCCCGACGGGGAGAGAAACTTTAACTAACGCTATTATTGTTACAGTTTCTGTACTTTATTGGTATGTGATACTCCAGAAATCATTTCTGGTAATTTTGAACGGAATCCTTCGGGATTCTTTTATTTTTTTGTGTGGAGGGCAAGTCCCCGTAAGCGTGGCTATAGAGGGTTTGGCGAAAATTTGTAAAGGTGCGGGTTCTAAAAGGATATAGGAACCGCCCGACGGGAGAGAAACTTTAACTAACGCTATTATTGTTACAGTTTCTGTACTTTATTGGTATGTGATACCTCCAGAAATCATTTCTGGTAATTTTGAACGGAATCCTTCGGGATTCTTTTTTTTTTTTTTTTTTGTGTGGAGGGCAAGTCCCCGTAAGCGTGGCTATAGAGGGGTTTGGCGAAAATTTGTAAAGGTGCGGGTTCTACAAAAGGATATAGGAACGCCCGACGGGGAGAGAAACTTTAACTAACGCTATTATTGTTACAGTTTCTGTACTTTATTGGTATGTGATACCTCCAGAAATCATTTCTGGTAATTTTGAACGGAATCCTTCGGGATTCTTTTATTTTTTTTGTGTGGAGGGCAAGTCCCCGTAAGCGTGGCTATAGAGGGTTTGGCGAAAATTTGTAAAGGTGCGGGTTCTACAAAAGGATATAGGAACCGCCCGACGGGGAGAAACTTTTAACTAACGCTATTATTGTTACAGTTTCTGTACTTTATTGGTATGTGATACCTCCAGAAATCATTTCTGGTAATTTGAACGGAATCCTTCGGGATTCTTTTTTTTTTATTTTTTGTGTGGAGGGCAAGTCCCCGTAAGCGTGGCTATAGAGGGGTTTGGCGAAAATTTGTAAAGGTGCGGGTTCTACAAAAGGATATAGGAACCGCCCGACGGGGAGAACTTTTAACTAACGCTATTATTGTTACAGTTTCTGTACTTTATTGGTATGTGATACCTCCAGAAATCATTTCTGGTAATTTTGAACGGAATCCTTCGGGATTCTTTTTTTTTTTTTGTGTGGAGGGCAAGTCCCCGTAAGCGTGGCTATAGAGGGTTTGGCGAAAATTTGTAAAGGTGCGGGTTCTACAAAAGGATATAGGAACCGCCCGACGGGGGAGAGAAACTTTTAACTAACGCTATTATTGTTACAGTTTCTGTAATTTTATTGGTATACCTCCAGAAATCATTTCTGGTAATTTTGAACGGAATCCTTCGGGATTCTTTTTTTTTATTTTTTTTGTGTGGAGGGCAAGTCCCCGTAAGCGTGGCTATAGAGGGTTTGGCGAAAATAAAGGTGCGGGTTCTACAAAAGGATATAGGAACCGCCCGACGGGGGAGAGAAACTTTTAACTAACGCTATTATTGTTACAGTTTCTGTACTTTATTGGTATGTGATACCTCCAGAAATCATTTCTGGTAATTTTGAACGGAATCCTTCGGGATTCTTTTTTTTTATTTTTTTTTGTGTGGAGGGCAAGTCCCCGTAAGCGTGGCTATAGAGGGGTTTGGCGAAAATTTGTAAAGGTGCGGGTTCTACAAAAGGATATAGGAACCGCCCGACGGGAGAGAAACTTTAACTAACGCTATTATTGTTACAGTTTCTGTAATTTTATTGGTATGTGATACCTCCAGAAATCATTTCTGGTAATTTTGAACGGAAACCTTCGGGATTCTTTTTTTTTTTTTGTGTGGAGGGCAAGTCCCCGTAAGCGTGGCTATAGAGGGTTTGGCGAAAATTTGTAAAGGTGCGGGTTCTACAAAAGGATATAGGAACCGCCCGACGGGGAGAGAAACTTTAACTAACGCTATTATTGTTACAGTTTCTGTACTTTATTGGTATGTGATACCTCCAGAAATCATTTCTGGTAATTTTGAACGGAATCCTTCGGGATTCTTTTTTTTTTTTTTTTTTGTGTGGAGGGCAAGTCCCCGTAAGCGTGGCTATAGAGGGGCTTGGCAATTTGTAAAGGTGCGGGTTCTACAAAAGGATATAGGAACCGCCCGACGGGGAGAGAAACTTTTAACTAACGCTATTATTGTTACAGTTTCTGTACTTTATTGGTATGATACCTCCAGAAATCATTTCTGGTAATTTTGAACGGAATCCTTCGGGATTCTTTTTTTTTTTTATTTTTTTTTGTGTGGAGGCAAGTCCCCGTAAGCGTGGCTATAGAGGGGTTTGGCGAAAATTTGTAAAGGTGCGGGTTCTACTAAAAAGATATAGGAACCGCCCGGACGGGAGAGAAACTTTTAACTAACGCTATTATTGTTAGTTTCTGTAACTTTATTGGTATGTGATACCTCCAGAAATCATTTCTG
>VFSE01000173.1:0-100000 GCA_010157825.1 Vickermania ingenoplastis
ATTCTTTTTTTTATTTTTTTTTTGTGTGGAGGGCAAGTCCCCGTAAGCGTGGCTATAGAGTTTGGCGAAAAAAATTTATAAAGGTGCGGGTTCTACAAAGGATATAGGAACCGCCCGACGGGGAGAAGAAACTTTTAACTAACGCTATTATTGTTACAGTTTCTGTACTTTATTGGTATGTGATACCTCAGAAATCATTTCTGGTAAATTTTGAACGGAATCCTTCGGGATTCTTTTTTTATTTTTTTTTTTTTTGTGGAGGGCAAGTCCCGTAAGCGTGGCTATAGAGGGGTTTGGCGAAAAAATTTGTAAAGGTGCGGGTTCTACAAAGGATATAGGAACCGCCCGACGGAGGAAGAAAACTTTTAACTAACGCTATTATTGTTACAGTTTCTGTACTTTATTGGTATGTGATACCTCCAGAAATCATTTCTGGTAAATTTTGAACGGAATCCTTCGGGATTCTTTTATTTTTTTTTTTGTGTGGAAGTCCCGTAAGCGTGGCTATAGAGGGTTTGGCGAAAAAATTTGTAAAGGTGCGGGTTCTACAAAGGATATAGGAACCGCCCGACGGGGAAAACTTTTAACTAACGCTATTGTTACAGTTTCTGTACTTTATTGGTATGTGATACCTCCAAATCATTTCTGGTAAATTTTGAACGGAATCCTTCGGGATTCTTTTTTTTTTTTTTTTTTTTGTGTGGAGGGCAAGTCCCGTAAGCGTGGCTATAGAGGGTTTGGCGAAAATTTGTAAAGGTGCGGGTTCTACAAAGGATATAGGAACCGCCCGACGGGAGAAAAACTTTTAACTAACGCTATTATTGTTACAGTTTCTGTACTTTATTGGTATGTGATACCTCCAGAAATCATTTCTGGTAAATTTTGAACGGAATCCTTCGGGATTCTTTTTTTTTTTTTTTTTTGTGTGGAGGGCAAGTCCCGTAAGCGTGGCTATAGAGGGGTTTGGCGAAAAATTTAATAAAGGTGCGGGTTCTACAAAGGATATAGGAACCGCCCGACGGGGAAAGAAACTTTTAACTAACGCTATTATTGTTACAGTTTCTGTACTTTATTGGTATGTGATACCTCCAGAAATCATTTCTGGTAAATTTTGAACGGAATCCTTCGGGATTCTTTTTTTTTTTTTTTTTTTGTGTGGAGGGCAAGTCCCGTAAGCGTGGCTATAGAGGGTTTGGCGAAAAATTTGTAAAGGTGCGGGTTCTACAAAGGATATAGGAACCGCCGACGGGGAGAAGAAACTTTTAACTAACGCTATTATTGTTACAGTTTCTGTACTTTATTGGTATGTGATACCTCAGAAATCATTTCTGGTAAATTTTGAACGGAATCCTTCAGGATTCTTTTATTTTTTTTTGTGTGGAGGCAAGTCCCCGTAAGCGTGGCTATAGAGGGTTTGGCGAAAAAATTGTAAAGGTGCGGGTTCTACAAAGGATATAGGAACCGCCCGACGGGAAGAAACTTTTAACTAACGCTATTATTGTTACAGTTTCTGTACTTTATTGGTATGTGATACCTCAGAAATCATTTCTGGTAAATTTTGAACGGAATCCTTCGGGATTCTTTTTTTTATTTTTTTTTTTTTTGTGGAGGGCAAGTCCCCGTAAGCGTGGCTATAGAGGGTTTGGCGAAAAATTTGTAAAGGTGCGGGTTCTACAAAAGGATATAGGAACCGCCCGACGGGAGAAACTTTTAACTAACGCTATTATTGTTACAGTTTCTGTACTTTATTGGTATGTGATACCTCCAGAAATCATTTCTGGTAAATTTTGAACGGAATCCTTCGGGATTCTTTTTTTTATTTTTTTTGTGTGGAGGCAAGTCCCCGTAAGCGTGGCTATAGAGGGTTTGGCGAAAAAATTTGTAAAGGTGCGGGTTCTACAAAGGATATAGGAACCGCCCGACGGGGAAAACTTTTAACTAACGCTATTATTGTTACAGTTTCTGTACTTTATGTATGTGATACCTCAGAAATCATTTCTGGTAAATTTTGAACGGAATCCTTCGGGATTCTTTTTTTTTATTTTTTTTGTGTGGAGGCAAGTCCCGTAAGCGTGGCTATAGAGGTTTGGCGAAAAATTTGTAAAGGTGCGGGTTCTACAAAGGATATAGGAACCGCCCGACGGGGAAAACTTTTAACTAACGCTATTATTGTTACAGTTTCTGTACTTTATTGGTATGTGATACCTCCAGAAATCATTTCTGGTAAATTTTGAACGGAATCCTTCGGGATTCTTTTTTTTTATTTTTTTTTTTGTGTGGAGGCAAGTCCCGTAAGCGTGGCTATAGAGGGTTTGGCGAAAAAATTTGTAAAGGTGCGGGTTCTACAAAAGGATATAGGAACCGCCCGACGGGGGAGAGAAACTTTTAACTAACGCTATTATTGTTACAGTTTCTGTACTTTATTGGTATGTGATACCTCCAGAAATCATTTCTGGTAAATTTTGAACGGAATCCTTCGGGATTCTTTTTTTTTTTTTTTGTGTGGGGGCAAGTCCCCGTAAGCGTGGCTATAGAGGGGCTTGGCGAAAAAATTGTAAAGGTGCGGGTTCTACAAAGGATATAGGAACCGCCCGACGGGGTAGAAACTTTTAACTAACGCTATTATTGTTACAGTTTCTGTACTTTATTGGTATGTGATACCTCCAGAAATCATTTCTGGTAAATTTTGAACGGAATCCTTCGGGATTCTTTTTTTTATTTTTTTTGTGTGGGGGCAAGTCCCGTAAGCGTGGCTATAGAGGGCTTGGCGAAAAAATTTGTAAAGGTGCGGGTTCTACAAAGGATATAGGAACCGCCCGACGGGGAAAACTTTTAACTAACGCTATTATTGTTACAGTTTCTGTACTTTATTGGTATGTGATACCTCCAGAAATCATTTCTGGTAAATTTTGAACGGAATCCTTCGGGATTCTTTTTTTTTTTTTTTTTTTGTGTGGGGCAAGTCCCGTAAGCGTGGCTATAGAGGGTTTGGCGAAAAATTTGTAAAGGTGCGGGTTCTACAAAGGATATAGGAACCGCCCGACGGGGAAGAAACTTTTAACTAACGCTATTATTGTTACAGTTTCTGTACTTTATTGGTATGTGATACCTCAGAAATCATTTCTGGTAAATTTTGAACGGAATCCTTCGGGATTCTTTTTTTTTATTTTTTTTTGTTGTGGGGCAAGTCCCGTAAGCGTGGCTATAGAGGGCTTGGCGAAAAAATTTATAAAGGTGCGGGTTCTACAAAAGGATATAGGAACCGCCCGACGGGGAGAAGAAACTTTTAACTAACGCTATTATTGTTACAGTTTCTGTACTTTATTGGTATGTGATACCTCAGAAATCATTTCTGGTAAATTTTGAACGGAATCCTTCGGTTCTTTTTTTTTTTTTTTTTGTGGGGGCAAGTCCCGTAAGCGTGGCTATAGAGGGCTTGGCGAAAAATTTAATAAAGGTGCGGGTTCTACAAAGGATATAGGAACCGCCCGACGGGGGAAAACTTTTAACTAACGCTATTATTGTTACAGTTTCTGTACTTTATTGGTATGTGATACCTCAGAAATCATTTCTGGTAAATTTTGAACGGAATCCTTCGGGATTCTTTTTTTTTTTTTTTTTTTTGTGTGGGGGCAAGTCCCGTAAGCGTGGCTATAGAGGGGCTTGGCGAAAAATTTGTAAAGGTGCGGGTTCTACAAAGGATATAGGAACCGCCCGACGGGGAAAACTTTTAACTAACGCTATTATTGTTACAGTTTCTGTACTTTATTGGTATGTGATACCTCCAGAAATCATTTCTGGTAAATTTTGAACGGAATCCTTCGGGATTCTTTTTTTTTTTTTTTTTTTGTGTGGAGGGCAAGTCCCGTAAGCGTGGCTATAGAGGGTTTGGCGAAAAATTTGTAAAGGTGCGGGTTCTACAAAAGGATATAGGAACCGCCCGACGGGGAAGAAACTTTTAACTAACGCTATTATTGTTACAGTTTCTGTACTTTATTGGTATGTGATACCTCCAGAAATCATTTCTGGTAAATTTTGAACGGAATCCTTCGGGATTCTTTTTTTTATTTTTTTTTTGTGTGGGGGCAAGTCCCCGTAAGCGTGGCTATAGAGGGTTTGGCGAAAAATTTTAAAGGTGCGGGTTCTACAAAGGATATAGGAACCGCCCGACGGGGATGAAACTTTTAACTAACGCTATTATTGTTACAGTTTCTGTACTTTATTGGTATGTGATACCTCCAGAAATCATTTCTGGTAAATTTTGAACGGAATCCTTCGGGATTCTTTTTTTTTATTTTTTTTTGTGTGGAGGGCAAGTCCCGTAAGCGTGGCTATAGAGGGTTTGGCGAAAAATTTAATAAAGGTGCGGGTTCTACAAAGGATATAGGAACCGCCCGACGGGGAAAGAAACTTTTAACTAACGCTATTATTGTTACAGTTTCTGTACTTTATTGGTATGTGATACCTCAGAAATCATTTCTGGTAAATTTTGAACGGAATCCTTCGGGATTCTTTTTTTTATTTTTTTTTGTGTGGAGGCAAGTCCCGTAAGCGTGGCTATAGAGGGCTTGGCGAAAATTTAATAAAGGTGCGGGTTCTACAAAGGATATAGGAACCGCCCGACGGGGAGAGAAACTTTTAACTAACGCTATTATTGTTACAGTTTCTGTACTTTATTGGTATGTGATACCTCCAGAAATCATTTCTGGTAAATTTTGAACGGAATCCTTCGGGATTCTTTTTTTTTTTTTTGTGTGGGGGCAAGTCCCGTAAGCGTGGCTATAGAGGGTTTGGCGAAAATTTGTAAAGGTGCGGGTTCTACAAAGGATATAGGAACCGCCCGACGGGGAGAAACTTTTAACTAACGCTATTATTGTTACAGTTTCTGTACTTTATTGGTATGTGATACCTCCAGAAATCATTTCTGGTAAATTTTGAACGGAATCCTTCGGGATTCTTTTTTTTTTTTTTTTTTGTGTGGAGGGCAAGTCCCGTAAGCGTGGCTATAGAGGGTTTGGCGAAAATTTGTAAAGGTGCGGGTTCTACAAAGGATATAGGAACCGCCCGACGGGGAGAAAACTTTTAACTAACGCTATTATTGTTACAGTTTCTGTACTTTATTGGTATGTGATACCTCCAGAAATCATTTCTGGTAAATTTTGAACGGAATCCTTCGGGATTCTTTTTTTTATTTTTTTTTTTTGTGTGGGGCAAGTCCCGTAAGCGTGGCTATAGAGGGTTTGGCGAAAAATTTAATAAAGGTGCGGGTTCTACAAAGGATATAGGAACCGCCCGACGGGGAAAAACTTTTAACTAACGCTATTATTGTTACAGTTTCTGTACTTTATTGGTATGTGATACCTCCAGAAATCATTTCTGGTAAATTTTGAACGGAATCCTTCGGGATTCTTTTTTTTATTTTTTTTTGTGTGGAGGGCAAGTCCCCGTAAGCGTGGCTATAGAGGGTTTGGCGAAAAATTTGTAAAGGTGCGGGTTCTACAAAAGGATATAGGAACCGCCCGACGGGGAAGAAACTTTTAACTAACGCTATTATTGTTACAGTTTCTGTACTTTATTGGTATGTGATACCTCAGAAATCATTTCTGGTAAATTTTGAACGGAATCCTTCGGGATTCTTTTTTTTTTTTTTTTGTGTGGAGGGCAAGTCCCGTAAGCGTGGCTATAGAGGGTTTGGCGAAAAAATTTGTAAAGGTGCGGGTTCTACAAAGGATATAGGAACCGCCCGACGGGGAAGAAACTTTTAACTAACGCTATTATTGTTACAGTTTCTGTACTTTATTGGTATGTGATACCTCCAGAAATCATTTCTGGTAAATTTTGAACGGAATCCTTCGGGATTCTTTTTTTTTTTTTTTTTTTGTGTGGAGGGCAAGTCCCGTAAGCGTGGCTATAGAGGGTTTGGCGAAAATTTGTAAAGGTGCGGGTTCTACAAAAGGATATAGGAACCGCCCGACGGGGAGAGAAACTTTTAACTAACGCTATTATTGTTACAGTTTCTGTACTTTATTGGTATGTGATACCTCCAGAAATCATTTCTGGTAAATTTTGAACGGAATCCTTCGGGATTCTTTTTTTTTTTTTGTGTGGAGGGCAAGTCCCCGTAAGCGTGGCTATAGAGGGTTTGGCGAAAATTTGTAAAGGTGCGGGTTCTACAAAGGATATAGGAACCGCCCGACGGGGAGAAAAACTTTTAACTAACGCTATTATTGTTACAGTTTCTGTACTTTATTGGTATGTGATACCTCCAGAAATCATTTCTGGTAAATTTTGAACGGAATCCTTCGGGATTCTTTTTTTTTTTTTTTTTTTTGTGGAGGGCAAGTCCCCGTAAGCGTGGCTATAGAGGGTTTGGCGAAAAATTTGTAAAGGTGCGGGTTCTACAAAAGGATATAGGAACCGCCCGACGGGGAAAACTTTTAACTAACGCTATTATTGTTACAGTTTCTGTACTTTATTGGTATGTGATACCTCCAGAAATCATTTCTGGTAAATTTTGAACGGAATCCTTCGGGATTCTTTTTTTTTTTTTTTTTGTGTGGAGGCAAGTCCCCGTAAGCGTGGCTATAGAGGGTTTGGCGAAAAATTTGTAAAGGTGCGGGTTCTACAAAGGATATAGGAACCGCCCGACGGGGAGAAAACTTTTAACTAACGCTATTATTGTTACAGTTTCTGTACTTTATTGGTATGTGATACCTCCAGAAATCATTTCTGGTAAATTTTGAACGGAATCCTTCGGGATTCTTTTTTTTTTATTTTTTTTTGTGTGGGGGGCAAGTCCCGTAAGCGTGGCTATAGAGGGTTTGGCGAAAATTTGTAAAGGTGCGGGTTCTACAAAGGATATAGGAACCGCCCGACGGGGAGAAACTTTTAACTAACGCTATTATTGTTACAGTTTCTGTACTTTATTGGTATGTGATACCTCCAGAAATCATTTCTGGTAAATTTTGAACGGAATCCTTCGGGATTCTTTTTTTTATTTTTTTTTTGTGTGGAGGGCAAGTCCCCGTAAGCGTGGCTATAGAGGGTTTGGCGAAAAATTTGTAAAGGTGCGGGTTCTACAAAGGATATAGGAACCGCCCGACGGGGGAGAGAAACTTTTAACTAACGCTATTATTGTTACAGTTTCTGTACTTTATTGGTATGTGATACCTCCAGAAATCATTTCTGGTAAATTTTGAACGGAATCCTTCGGGATTCTTTTTTTTATTTTTTTTTGTGTGGAGGGCAAGTCCCCGTAAGCGTGGCTATAGAGGGGTTTGGCGAAAAATTTGTAAAGGTGCGGGTTCTACAAAAGGATATAGGAACCGCCCGACGGGAAAGAAACTTTTAACTAACGCTATTATTGTTACAGTTTCTGTACTTTATTGGTATGTGATACCTCCAGAAATCATTTCTGGTAAATTTTGAACGGAATCCTTCGGGATTCTTTTTTTTTATTTTTTTTTGTGTGGAGGGCAAGTCCCCGTAAGCGTGGCTATAGAGGGGTTTGGCGAAAATTTGTAAAGGTGCGGGTTCTACAAAAGGATATAGGAACCGCCCGACGGGGAGAAACTTTAACTAACGCTATTATTGTTACAGTTTCTGTACTTTATTGGTATGTGATACCTCCAGAAATCATTTCTGGTAAATTTTGAACGGAATCCTTCGGGATTCTTTTTTTTTTTTTTTTTTTGTGTGGAGCAAGTCCCCGTAAGCGTGGCTATAGAGGGGTTTGGCGAAAAATTTGTAAAGGTGCGGGTTCTACAAAAGGATATAGGAACCGCCCGACGGGGGAGAGAAACTTTTAACTAACGCTATTATTGTTACAGTTTCTGTACTTTATTGGTATGTGATACCTCCAGAAATCATTTCTGGTAAATTTTGAACGGAATCCTTCGGGATTCTTTTTTTTATTTTTTTTTTGTGTGGAGGGCAAGTCCCCGTAAGCGTGGCTATAGAGGGGTTTGGCGAAAAATTTGTAAAGGTGCGGGTTCTACAAAAGGATATAGGAACCGCCCGACGGGGGAGAGAAACTTTAACTAACGCTATTATTGTTACAGTTTCTGTACTTTATTGGTATGTGATACCTCCAGAAATCATTTCTGGTAAATTTTGAACGGAATCCTTCGGGATTCTTTTTTTTTTTTTTTTTTTGTGTGGAGGGCAAGTCCCCGTAAGCGTGGCTATAGAGGGTTTGGCGAAAATTTGTAAAGGTGCGGGTTCTACAAAAGGATATAGGAACCGCCCGACGGGGAGAAAACTTTTAACTAACGCTATTATTGTTACAGTTTCTGTACTTTATTGGTATGTGATACCTCCAGAAATCATTTCTGGTAAATTTTGAACGGAATCCTTCGGGATTCTTTTTTTTTATTTTTTTTTGTGTGGAGGGCAAGTCCCCGTAAGCGTGGCTATAGAGGGGTTTGGCGAAAATTTGTAAAGGTGCGGGTTCTACAAAAGGATATAGGAACCGCCCGACGGGGAAGAAACTTTTAACTAACGCTATTATTGTTACAGTTTCTGTACTTTATTGGTATGTGATACCTCCAGAAATCATTTCTGGTAAATTTTGAACGGAATCCTTCGGGATTCTTTTTTTTATTTTTTTTTTGTGTGGAGGGCAAGTCCCCGTAAGCGTGGCTATAGAGGGTTTGGCGAAAATTTGTAAAGGTGCGGGTTCTACAAAGGATATAGGAACCGCCCGACGGGGAGAAACTTTTAACTAACGCTATTATTGTTACAGTTTCTGTACTTTATTGGTATGTGATACCTCCAGAAATCATTTCTGGTAAATTTTGAACGGAATCCTTCGGGATTCTTTTTTTTTTTTTTTTTTTGTGTGGAGGGCAAGTCCCCGTAAGCGTGGCTATAGAGGGTTTGGCGAAAATTTGTAAAGGTGCGGGTTCTACAAAAGGATATAGGAACCGCCCGACGGGGAAAACTTTTAACTAACGCTATTATTGTTACAGTTTCTGTACTTTATTGGTATGTGATACCTCCAGAAATCATTTCTGGTAATTTTGAACGGAATCCTTCGGGATTCTTTTTTTTTTTTTTTTTTGTGGAGGGCAAGTCCCCGTAAGCGTGGCTATAGAGGGTTTGGCGAAAAATTTGTAAAGGTGCGGGTTCTACAAAAGGATATAGGAACCGCCCGACGGGGGAGAGAAACTTTTAACTAACGCTATTATTGTTACAGTTTCTGTACTTTATTGGTATGTGATACCTCCAGAAATCATTTCTGGTAATTTTGAACGGAATCCTTCGGGATTCTTTTTTTTTTTTTTTTTTGTGTGGAGGGCAAGTCCCCGTAAGCGTGGCTATAGAGGGTTTGGCGAAAATTTGTAAAGGTGCGGGTTCTACAAAGGATATAGGAACCGCCCGACGGGGAGAGAAACTTTTAACTAACGCTATTATTGTTACAGTTTCTGTACTTTATTGGTATGTGATACCTCCAGAAATCATTTCTGGTAAATTTTGAACGGAATCCTTCGGGATTCTTTTTTTTTTTTTTTTTGTGTGGAGGGCAAGTCCCCGTAAGCGTGGCTATAGAGGGTTTGGCGAAAAATTTGTAAAGGTGCGGGTTCTACAAAAGGATATAGGAACCGCCCGACGGGGGAGAGAAACTTTTAACTAACGCTATTATTGTTACAGTTTCTGTACTTTATTGGTATGTGATACCTCCAGAAATCATTTCTGGTAAATTTTGAACGGAATCCTTCGGGATTCTTTTTTTTTTTTTTTTTTGTGTGGAGGGCAAGTCCCCGTAAGCGTGGCTATAGAGGGTTTGGCGAAAAATTTGTAAAGGTGCGGGTTCTACAAAAGGATATAGGAACCGCCCGACGGGGGAGAGAAACTTTTAACTAACGCTATTATTGTTACAGTTTCTGTACTTTATTGGTATGTGATACCTCCAGAAATCATTTCTGGTAATTTTGAACGGAATCCTTCGGGATTCTTTTTTTTTTTTTTTTGTGTGGAGGGCAAGTCCCCGTAAGCGTGGCTATAGAGGGTTTGGCGAAAATTTGTAAAGGTGCGGGTTCTACAAAGGATATAGGAACCGCCCGACGGGGAGAGAAACTTTTAACTAACGCTATTATTGTTACAGTTTCTGTACTTTATTGGTATGTGATACCTCCAGAAATCATTTCTGGTAATTTTGAACGGAATCCTTCGGGATTCTTTTTTTTATTTTTTTTTTGTGTGGAGGGCAAGTCCCCGTAAGCGTGGCTATAGAGGGTTTGGCGAAAAATTTGTAAAGGTGCGGGTTCTACAAAAGGATATAGGAACCGCCCGACGGGGAAGAAACTTTTAACTAACGCTATTATTGTTACAGTTTCTGTACTTTATTGGTATGTGATACCTCCAGAAATCATTTCTGGTAATTTTGAACGGAATCCTTCGGGATTCTTTTTTTTTTTTTTTTTTTTGTGTGGAGGGCAAGTCCCCGTAAGCGTGGCTATAGAGGGTTTGGCGAAAAATTTGTAAAGGTGCGGGTTCTACAAAAGGATATAGGAACCGCCCGACGGGGAGAGAAACTTTAACTAACGCTATTATTGTTACAGTTTCTGTACTTTATTGGTATGTGATACCTCCAGAAATCATTTCTGGTAATTTTGAACGGAATCCTTCGGGATTCTTTTTTTTTATTTTTTTTTGTGTGGAGGGCAAGTCCCCGTAAGCGTGGCTATAGAGGGTTTGGCGAAAATTTTAAAGGTGCGGGTTCTACAAAAGGATATAGGAACCGCCCGACGGGGAGAAACTTTTAACTAACGCTATTATTGTTACAGTTTCTGTACTTTATTGGTATGTGATACCTCCAGAAATCATTTCTGGTAATTTTGAACGGAATCCTTCGGGATTCTTTTTTTTATTTTTTTTTTGTGTGGAGGGCAAGTCCCCGTAAGCGTGGCTATAGAGGGGTTTGGCGAAAAATTTGTAAAGGTGCGGGTTCTACAAAAGGATATAGGAACCGCCCGACGGGGGAGAGAAACTTTTTACTAACGCTATTATTGTTACAGTTTCTGTACTTTATTGGTGGTGATACCTCCAGAAATCATTTCTGGTAAATTTTGAACAATAATACGATTGACGCCGATAATGATCAGGATAATCCTAAAGTATGTGTGAGAAAATAATTCTCTACACAAGATGACAGAAGAGTGGAATAATAGGATTGACGACGATAATGATCATGATAATCCTAAGGTATGTGTGAGAAAATAATTCTCTACACAAGATGACAGAAGAGTGGAATAATAGGATTGACGCCGAAATGATATGATAATCCTAAAGTAGGTGTGACAATAATTCTCTACACAATAATGGAGGTGATAATGATCATGATAATCCTAAAGTATGTGTGAGAAAATAATTCTCTACACAAGATGACAGATGAATAATAGGATTGCCGACGATAATGATCATGATAATCCTAAGGTATGTGTGAGAAAATAATTCTCTACACAAGATGAAAGAAGAATGGAATAATACGATTGACGCCGATAATGATCAGGATAATCCTAAAGTATGTGTGAGAAAATAATTATCTACACAAGATGACAGAAGAGTGGAATAATACGATTGACGCCGATAATGATCAGGATAATCCTAAAGTATGTGTGAGAAAATAATTCTCTACACAAGATGACAGAAGAGTGGAATAATAGGATTGACGCCGATAATGATCATGATAATCCTAAAGTAGGTGTGAGAAAATAATTCTCTACACAAGATGACAGAAGAGTGGAATAATAGGATTGCCGACGATAATAATCATGATAATCCTAAAGTATGTGTGAGAAAATAATTCTCTACACAAGATGACAGAAGAGTGGAATAATAGGATTGACGCCGATAATGATCATGATAATCCTAAAGTAGGTGTGAGAAAATAATTCTCTACACAAGATGACAGAAGAGTGGAATAATAGGATTGCCGACGATAATGATCATGATAATCCTAAAGTATGTGTGAGAAAATAATTCTCTACACAAGATGACAGAAGAGTGGAATAATAGGATTGCCGACGATAATGATCATGATAATCCTAAGGTATGTGTGAGAAAATAATTCTCTACACAAGATGAAAGAAGAGTGGAATAATACGATTGACGCCGATAATGATCAGGATAATCCTAAAGTATGTGTGAGAAAATAATTCTCTACACAAGATGACAGAAGAGTGGAATAATAGGATTGACGCCGATAATGATCATGATAATCCTAAAGTAGGTGTGAGAAAATAATTCTCTACACAAGATGACAGAAGAGTGGAATAATAGGATTGCCGACGATAATAATCATGATAATCCTAAAGTATGTGTGAGAAAATAATTCTCTACACAAGATGACAGAAGAGTGGAATAATAGGATTGACGCCGATAATGATCATGATAATCCTAAAGTAGGTGTGAGAAAATAATTCTCTACACAAGATGACAGAAGAGTGGAATAATAGGATTGCCGACGATAATGATCATGATAACCCTAAAGTATGTGTGAGAAAATAATTCTCTACACAAGATGACAGAAGAATGGAATAATACGATTGCCGCCGATAATGATCAGGATAATCCTAAAGTATGTGTGAGAAAATGATTCTCTACACAAGATGACAGAAGAGTGGAATAATACGATTGACGCCAATAATGATCATGATAATCCTAAGGTATGTGTGAGAAAATAATTCTCTACACAAGATGACAGAAGAATAGAATAATAAGATTGACGACGATAATGATCATGATAATCCTAAGGTATGTGTGAGAAAATAATTCTCTACACAAGATGAAAGAAGAGTGGGATAATATGATTGACGCCGATAATGATCATGATAATCCTAAAGTATGTGTGAGAAAATAATTCTCTACACAAGATGACAGAAGAGTGGAATAGTAGGATTGACAACGATAATGATCATGATAATCCTAAGGTATGTGTGAGAAAATGATTCTTTACACAAGATGAAAGAAGAGTGGAATAAAAGAGAAGCAACGGGCAGACGAAGCAAAAACTGCATTCCATGAAACCAAGAAAACAAGCAATCTGATACGATGGCGAGAAAGCCCATCGATAACAAAACAGGTACTGTGACCTTAGATTACATTTTTTTGTATTAATTTTAAATTCGACGGCAGGAACCTCACCACCGTAGCCACATACCGCCGTGGCTAAAAAACCTTCCGTCTACTTAAAAGTTAGGGGATACAGGAATAATACATATAACACTGAAGACAGAAAAACAGCACGGAATCGCTCTCTTCGCGAAGGGGAGTTTGCTGTCCAAAACACCAAACTTGGAAAACATTCATATTTTCCAAGGATCCGGGTCGTGGTGGGTAAAACTGGGGTGGGTGGGTCGGAAAATCAAAATTTGCAGCAAAGTGGATCGAAGTAAACGATGCCTTGCTGTGCTGTCCATCAGAAACAAATAAAGAGTTGAAAGGGTCAAGTACAGTTCCGTTATCGAGGGGTCGTATCGAGATTTTATGGATGACCTTCCGTTGTTCTCCATGTCACCAATATTGTTATCTATCAATCCATTTCGTTTTTCTTCTACCCGTTCTTATCTTCATTCCTCCCGCAAGCTCCCAGAATAATACGATTGACGCCGATAATGATCATGATAATCGTAAAGTGTATGTGAGAAAATAATTCTCTACACAAGATGACAGAAGAGTGGAATAGTAGGATTGACAACGATAATAATCATGATAATCCTAAAGTATGTGTGAGAAAATGATTCTTTACACAAGATGAAAGAAGAGTGGAATAATACGATTGACGCCGATAATGATCATGATAATCGTAAAGTGTATGTGAGAAAATAATTCTCTACACAAGATGACAGAAGAGTGGAATAGTAGGATTGACAACGATAATAATCATGATAATCCTAAAGTATGTGTGAGAAAATAATTCTCTACACAAGATGACAGAAAAGTGGAATAATAGTATTGACGCCGATAATGATCATGATAATCCTAAAGTATGTGTGAGAAAATAATTCCCTACACAAGATGACAGAAGAGTGGAATAATAGGATTGACGCCGATAATGATCATGATAATCCTAAAGTATGTGTGAGAAAATGATTCTCTACACAAGATGACAGAAGAGTGGAATAATAGCATTGCCGCCGATAATGATCATGATAAACCTAATGTATGTGTGAGAAAATGATTCTCTACACAAGATGACAGAAGAGTGGAATAATAGGATTGACGACGATAATGATCATGATAATCCTAAGGTATGTGTGAGAAAATAATTCTCTACACAAGATGACAGAAGAGTGGAATAATAGGATTGACGACGATAATGATCATGATAATCCTAAAGTATGTGTGAGAAAATGATTCTCTACACAAGATGACAGAAGAGTGGAATAATAGCATTGACGACGATAATGATCATGATAATCCTAAAGTATGTGTGAGAAAATAATTTTCTACACAAGATGACAGAAGAATGGAATAATACTGTTGACGCCGATAATGATCATGATAATCCTAAAGTATGTCTGAGAAAATAATTTTCTACACAAGATGACAGAAGAATGGAATAATACTGTTGACGCCGATAATGATCATGATAATCCTAAAGTATGTCTGAGAAAATAATTCTCTACACAAGATGACAGAAGAGTGGAATAATAGGATTGCCGACGATAATGATCATGATAATCCTAAAGTATGTGTGAGAAAATAATTCTCTACACAAGATGACAGAAGAGTGGAATAATAGGATTGACGCCGATAATGATCATGATAACCCTAAAGTATGTGTGAGAAAATAATTCTCTACACAAGATGGCAGAAGAGTGGAATAATAGGATTGCCGACGATAATGATCATGATAAACCTAAAGTATGTGTGAGAAAATAATTCTCTACACAAGATGAAAGAAGAGTGGAATAATAGGATTGACGACGATAATGATCATGATAATCCTAAAGTATGTGAGAAAATGATTCTCTACACAAGATGAAAGAAGAGTGGAATAATAGGATTGACGACGATAATGATCATGATAATCCTAAAGTATGTGTGAGAAAATGATTCTCTACACAAGATGACAGAAGAGTGGAATAATAGGATTGACGCCGATAATGATCAGGATAATCCTAAAGTATGTGTGAGAAAATAATTCTCTACACAAGATGACAGAAGAGTGGAATAATAGGATTGACGCCGATAATGATCATGATAATCCTAAGGTATGTGTGAGAAAATAATTCTCTACACAAGATGACAGAAGAGTGGAATAATAGGATTGACACCGACAATGATCATGATAATCCTAAAGTATGTGTGAGAAAATGATTCTCTACACAAGATGACAGAAGAGTGGAATAATACGATTGACGCCGATAATGATCATGATATTCCTAAGGTATGTGTGAGAAAATAATTCTCTACACAAGATATCAGAAGAGTGGAATAATACGATTGACGCCAATAATGATCATGATAATCCTAAAGTATGTGTGAGAAAATAATTTTCTACACAAGATGACAGAAGAGTGGAATAATAGGATTGACACCGATAATAATCATGATAATCCTAAAGTATGTGTGAGAAAATGATTCTCTACACAAGATGACAGAAGAGTGGAATAATAGGATTGACGCCGATAATGATCATGATAATCCTAAAGTATGTGTGAGAAAATAATTCTCTACACAAGATGACAGAAGAATGGAATAATACGATTGCCGCCGATAATGATCAGGATAATCCTAAGGTATGTGTGAGAAAATGATTCTCTACACAAGATGACAGAAGAGTGGAATAATACGATTGACGCCAATAATGATCATGATAATCCTAAGGTATGTGTGAGAAAATAATTCTCTACACAAGATGACAGAAGAATAGAATAATAAGATTGACGACGATAATGATCATGATAATCCTAAGGTATGTGTGAGAAAATAATTCTCTACACAAGATGAAAGAAGAGTGGAATAATACGATTGACGCCGATAATGATCATGATAATCCTAAAGTATGTGTGAGAAAATAATTCTCTACACAAGATGACAGAAGAGTGGAATAGTAGGATTGACAACGATAATGATCATGATAATCCTAAGGTATGTGTGAGAAAATGATTCTTTACACAAGATGAAAGAAGAGTGGAATAATAGTATTGACGCCGATAATGATCATGATAATCCTAAAGTATGTGTGAGAAAATAATTCTCTACACAAGATGACAGAAGAGTGGAATAATAGGATTGACGCCGATAATGATCATGATAATCCTAAAGTATGTGTGAAAATGATTCTCTACACAAGATGACAGAAGAGTGGAATAATAGCATTGCCGCCGATAATGATCATGATAAACCTAAGGTATGTGTGAGAAAATAATTCTCTACACAAGATGACAGAAGAGTGAAATAATAGGATTGACGACGATAATGATCATGATAATCCTAAAGTATGTGTGAGAAAATAATTTTCTACACAAGATGACAGAAGAATGGAATAATACTGTTGACGCCGATAATGATCATGATAATCCTAAAGTATGTGTGAGAAAATAATTTTCTACACAAGATGACAGAAGAATGGAATAATACTGTTGACGCCGATAATGATCATGATAATCCTAAAGTATGTCTGAGAAAATAATTCTCTACACAAGATGACAGAAGAGTGGAATAATAGGATTGCTGACGATAATGATCATGATAATCCTAAAGTATGTGTGAGAAAATAATTCTCTACACAAGATGACAGAAGAGTGGAATAATAGGATTGACGCCGATAATGATCATGATAATCCTAAAGTATGTGTGAGAAAATAATTCTCTACACAAGATGACAGAAGAGTGGAATAATAGGATTGACGACGATAATGATCATGATAAACCTAAAGTATGTGTGAGAAAATAATTCTCTACACAAGATGAAAGAAGAGGAATAATAGGATTGACGACGATAATGATCATGATAATCCTAAAGTATGTGTGAGAAAATAATTCTCTACACAAGATGACAGAAGAGTGGAATAATAGGATTGACGCCGATAATGATCATGATAATCCTAAAGTATGTGTGAGAAAATAATTCTCTACACAAGATGAAAGAAGAGTGGAATAATACGATTGACGCCGATAATGATCATGATAATCCTAAAGTATGTGTGAGAAAATAATTCTCTACACAAGATGAAAGAAGAGTGGAATAATAGGATTGACGCCGATAATGATCATGATAATCCTAAAGTATGTGTGAGAAAATAATTCTCTACACAAGATGACAGAAGAGTGGAATAATAGGATTGACGCCGATAATGATCATGATAATCCTAAGGTATGTGTGAGAAAATAATTCTCTACACAAGATGACAGAAGAGTGGAATAATAGGATTGACGCCGATAATGATCATGATAATCCTAAAGTATGTGTGAAAATAATTCTCTACACAAGATGACAGAAGAGTGGAATAATAGATTGACGCCGATAATGATCATGATAATCCTAAAGTATGTGTGAGAAAATAATTCTCTACACAAGATGACAGAAGAGTGGAATAATAGGATTGACGACGATAATGATCATGATAATCCTAAAGTATGTGTGAGAAAATAATTCTCTACACAAGATGACAGAAGAGTGGAATAATAGGATTGACGCCGATAATGATCATGATAATCCTAAAGTATGTGTGAGAAAATAATTCTCTACACAAGATGACAGAAGAGTGGAATAATAGGATTGACGCCGATAATGATCATGATAATCCTAAAGTATGTGTGAGAAAATAATTCTCTACACAAGATGACAGAAGAGTGGAATAATAGGATTGACGCCGATAATGATCATGATAATCCTAAAGTATGTGTGAGAAAATAATTCTCTACACAAGATGACAGAAGAGTGGAATAATAGGATTGACGACGATAATGATCATGATAATCCTAAAGTATGTGTGAGAAAATAATTCTCTACACAAGATGACAGAAGAGTGGAATAATACGATTGACGCCGATAATGATCATGATAATCCTAAAGTATGTGTGAGAAAATAATTCTCTACACAAGATGACAGAAGAGTGGAATAATAGGATTGACGCCGATAATGATCATGATAATCCTAAAGTATGTGTGAGAAAATAATTCTCTACACAAGATGACAGAAGAGTGGAATAATAGGATTGACGCCGATAATGATCATGATAATCCTAAAGTATGTGTGAGAAAATAATTCTCTACACAAGATGACAGAAGAGTGGAATAATAGATTGACGCCGATAATGATCATGATAATCCTAAAGTATGTGTGAGAAAATAATTCTCTACACAAGATGACAGAAGAGTGGAATAATAGGATTGACGCCGATAATGATCATGATAATCCTAAAGTATGTGTGAGAAAATAATTCTCTACACAAGATGACAGAAGAGTGGAATAATAGGATTGACGCCGATAATGATCATGATAATCCTAAAGTATGTGTGAGAAAATAATTCTCTACACAAGATGACAGAAGAGTGGAATAATAGGATTGACGCCGATAATGATCATGATAATCCTAAAGTATGTGTGAGAAAATAATTCTCTACACAAGATGACAGAAGAGTGGAATAATAGGATTGACGCCGATAATGATCATGATAATCCTAAAGTATGTGTGAGAAAATAATTCTCTACACAAGATGACAGAAGAGTGGAATAATAGGATTGACGCCGATAATGATCATGATAATCCTAAAGTATGTGTGAGAAAATAATTCTCTACACAAGATGACAGAAGAGGGAATAATAGGATTGACGCCGATAATGATCATGATAATCCTAAAGTATGTGTGAGAAAATAATTCTCTACACAAGATGAAAGAAGAGTGGAATAATAGGATTGACGCCGATAATGATCATGATAATCCTAAAGTATGTGTGAGAAAATAATTCTCTACACAAGATGACAGAAGAGTGGAATAATAGGATTGACGCCGATAATGATCATGATAATCCTAAAGTATGTGTGAGAAAATAATTCTCTACACAAGATGACAGAAGAGTGGAATAATAGGATTGACGCCGATAATGATCATGATAATCCTAAAGTATGTGTGAGAAAATAATTCTCTACACAAGATGACAGAAGAGTGGAATAATAGGATTGACGCCGATAATGATCATGATAATCCTAAAGTATGTGTGAGAAAATAATTCTCTACACAAGATGACAGAAGAGTGGAATAATAGGATTGACGCCGATAATGATCATGATAATCCTAAAGTATGTGTGAGAAAATAATTCTCTACACAAGATGACAGAAGAGTGGAATAATAGGATTGACGCCGATAATGATCATGATAATCCTAAAGTATGTGTGAGAAAATAATTCTCACAAGATGAAAGAAGAGTGGAATAATAGGATTGACGCCGATAATGATCATGATAATCCTAAAGTATGTGTGAAAATAATTCTCTACACAAGATGACAGAAGAGTGGAATAATAGGATTGACGCCGATAATGATCATGATAATCCTAAAGTATGTGTGAAAATAATTCTCTACACAAGATGAAAGAAGAGTGGAATAATAGGATTGACGCCGATAATGATCATGATAATCCTAAAGTATGTGTGAGAAAATAATTCTCTACACAAGATGAAAGAAGAATGGAATAATACTGTTGACGCCGATAATGATCAGGATAATCCTAAAGTATGTGTGAGAAAATAATTCTCTACACAAGATGACAGAAGAGTGGAATAATAGGATTGACGCCGATAATGATCATGATAATCCTAAAGTATGTGTGAGAAAATAATTCTCTACACAAGATGACAGAAGAGTGGAATAATAGGATTGACGCCGATAATGATCATGATAATCCTAAAGTATGTGTGAGAAAATGATTCTCTACACAAGATGAAAGAAGAGTGGAATAATAGCATTGACGCCGATAATAATCATGATAATCCTAAAGTATGTGTGAGAAAATAATTCTCTACACAAGATGAAAGAAGAGTGGAATAATAGGATTGACGCCGATAATAATCATGATAATCCTAAAGTATGTGTGAGAAAATAATTCTCTACACAAGATGACAGAAGAGTGGAATAATAGCATTGACGCCGATAATGATCATGATAATCCTAAAGTATGTGTGAGAAAATAATTCTCTACACAAGATGACAGAAGAGTGGAATAATAGGATTGACGCCGATAATGATCATGATAATCCTAAGGTATGTGTGAGAAAATGATTCTCTACACAAGATGAAAGAAGAGTGGAATAATAGGATTGACGCCGATAATGATCATGATAATCCTAAAGTATGTGTGAGAAAATAATTCTCTACACAAGATGACAGAAGAGTGGAATAATAGCATTGCCGCCGATAATGATCATGATAAACCTAAAGTATGTGTGAGAAAATGATTCTCTACACAAGATGACAGAAGAGTGGAATAATAGGATTGACGACGATAATGATCATGATAATCCTAAAGTATGTGTGAGAAAATAATTCTCTACACAAGATGACAGAAGAGTGGAATAATAGGATTGACGCCGATAATGATCATGATAATCCTAAAGTATGTGTGAGAAAATGATTCTCTACACAAGATGAAAGAAGAGTGGAATAATAGCATTGACGCCGATAATAATCATGATAATCCTAAAGTATGTGAGAAAATAATTCTCTACACAAGATGACAGAAGAGTGGAATAATAGGATTGACGCCGATAATGATCATGATAATCCTAAAGTATGTGTGAGAAAATAATTCTCTACACAAGATGACAGAAGAGTGGAATAATAGGATTGACGCCGATAATGATCATGATAATCCTAAAGTATGTGTGAGAAAATGATTCTCTACACAAGATGAAAGAAGAGTGGAATAATAGCATTGACGCCGATAATAATCATGATAATCCTAAAGTATGTGTGAGAAAATAATTCTCTACACAAGATGACAGAAGAGTGGAATAATAGGATTGACGCCGATAATAATCATGATAATCCTAAAGTATGTGTGAGAAAATAATTCTCTACACAAGATGACAGAAGAGTGGAATAATAGCATTGACGCCGATAATGATCATGATAATCCTAAAGTATGTGTGAGAAAATGATTCTCTACACAAGATGACAGAAGAGTGGAATAATAGGATTGACGACGATAATGATCATGATAATCCTAAAGTATGTGTGAGAAAATAATTCTCTACACAAGATGACAGAAGAGTGGAATAATAGGATTGACGCCGATAATGATCATGATAATCCTAAAGTATGTGTGAGAAAATGATTATCTACACAAGATGAAAGAAGAGTGGAATAATAGCATTGACGCCGATAATAATCATGATATTCGTAAAGTATGTGTGAGAAAATAATTCTCTACACAAGATGACAGAAGAGTGGAATAATAGGATTGACGCCGATAATAATCATGATAATCCTAAAGTATGTGTGAGAAAATAATTCTCTACACAAGATGAAAGAAGAGTGGAATAATAGGATTGACGCCGATAATAATCATGATAATCCTAAAGTATGTGTGAGAAAATAATTCTCTACACAAGATGAAAGAAGAATGGAATAATACTGTTGACGCCGATAATGATCAGGATAATCCTAATGTATGTGTGAGAAAATAATTCTCTACACAAGATGACAGAAGAGTGGAATAATAGGATTGCCGCCGATAATGATCATGATAAACCTAAAGTATGTGTGAGAAAATAATTCTCTACACAAGATGACAGAAGAGTGGAATAATAGGATTGACGCCGATAATGATCATGATAATCCTAAGGTATGTGTGAGAAAATGATTATCTACACAAGATGAAAGAAGAGTGGAATAATAGCATTGACGCCGATAATAATCATGATAATCGTAAAGTATGTGTGAGAAAATAATTCTCTACACAAGATGAAAGAAGAGGAATAATAGGATTGACGCCGATAATAATCATGATAATCCTAAAGTATGTGTGAGAAAATAATTCTCTACACAAGATGACAGAAGAGTGGAATAATAGCATTGCCGCCGATAATGATCATGATAAACCTAAAGTATGTGTGAGAAAATAATTCTCTACACAAGATGACAGAAGAGTGGAATAATAGGATTGACGCCGATAATGATCATGATAATCCTAAGGTATGTGTGAGAAAATGATTATCTACACAAGATGACAGAAGAGTGGAATAATAGCATTGCCGCCGATAATAATCATGATAAACCTAAAGTATGTGTGAGAAAATGATTCTCTACACAAGATGACAGAAGAGTGGAATAATAGGATTGACGACGATAATGATCATGATAATCGTAAAGTATGTGTGAGAAAATAATTCTCTACACAAGATGAAAGAAGAGTGGAATAATAGGATTGACGCCGATAATAATCATGATAATCCTAAAGTATGTGTGAGAAAATAATTCTCTACACAAGATGAAAGAAGAGTGGAATAATAGCATTGCCGCCGATAATGATCA
The DNA here is from genome assembly GCA_010157825.1 of Vickermania ingenoplastis. Classification (NCBI taxonomy): domain Eukaryota; phylum Euglenozoa; class Kinetoplastea; order Trypanosomatida; family Trypanosomatidae; genus Vickermania; species Vickermania ingenoplastis. The sequence continues at coordinate 22,490 of VFSE01000173.1, forward strand.
TGATAAACCTAAAGTATGTGTGAGAAAATAATTCTCTACACAAGATGACAGAAGAGTGGAATAATAGCATTGACGCCGATAATAATCATGATAATCGTAAAGTATGTGTGAGAAAATAATTCTCTACACAAGATGAAAGAAGAGTGGAATAATAGGATTGACGCCGATAATAATCATGATAATCCTAAAGTATGTGTGAGAAAATAATTCTCTACACAAGATGACAGAAGAGTGGAATAATAGCATTGCCGCCGATAATGATCATGATAAACCTAAAGTATGTGTGAGAAAATAATTCTCTACACAAGATGACAGAAGAGTGGAATAATAGCATTGACGCCGATAATAATCATGATAATCGTAAAGTATGTGTGAGAAAATAATTCTCTACACAAGATGAAAGAAGAGTGGAATAATAGGATTGACGCCGATAATAATCATGATAATCCTAAAGTATGTGTGAGAAAATAATTCTCTACACAAGATGACAGAAGAGTGGAATAATAGCATTGCCGCCGATAATGATCATGATAAACCTAAAGTATGTGTGAGAAAATAATTCTCTACACAAGATGACAGAAGAGTGGAATAATAGGATTGACGCCGATAATGATCATGATAATCCTAAGGTATGTGTGAGAAAATGATTATCTACACAAGATGAAAGAAGAGTGGAATAATAGCATTGACGCCGATAATAATCATGATATTCGTAAAGTATGTGTGAGAAAATAATTCTCTACACAAGATGACAGAAGAGTGGAATAAGAGGATTGACGCCGATAATAATCATGATAATCCTAAAGTATGTGTGAGAAAATAATTCTCTACACAAGATGAAAGAAGAGTGGAATAATAGGATTGCCGACGATAATGATCATGATAATCCTAAAGTATGTGTGAGAAAATAATTCTCTACACAAGATGACAGAAGAATGGAATAATACGATTGACGACGATAATAATCATGATAATCCTAAAGTATGTGTGAGAAAATAATTCCCTACACAAGATGAAAGAAGAGTGGAATAATAGGATTGCCGACGATAATGATCATGATAATCCTAAAGTATGTGTGAGAAAATAATTCCCTACACAAGATGACAAAAGAGTGGAATAATAGCATTGCCGCCGATAATGATCATGATAAACCTAATGTATGTGTGAGAAAATGATTCTCTACACAAGATGAAAGAAGAGTGGAATAATAGCATTGCCGCCGATAATGATCATGATAAACCTAAAGTATGTGTGAGAAAATAATTCTCTACACAAGATGACAGAAGAGTGGAATAATAGGATTGACGACGATAATGATCAGGATAATCCTAAAGTATGTGTGAGAAAATAATTCCCTACACAAGATGACAGAAGAGTGGAATAATAGCATTGCCGCCGATAATAATCATGATAATCCTAAAGTATGTGTGAGAAAATGATTATCTACACAAGATGAAAGAAGAATGGAATAATACTGTTGACGCCGATAATGATCATGATAATCCTAAAGTATGTGTGAGAAAATGATTCTCTACACAAGATGACAGAAGAGTGGAATAATAGCTTTGCCGACGATAATAATCATGATAATCCTAAAGTATGTGTGAGAAAATGATTCTCTACACAAGATGAAAGAAGAGTGGAATAATAGCATTGCCGCCGATAATGATCATGATAAACCTAAAGTATGTGTGAGAAAATAATTCTCTACACAAGATGACAGAAGAGTGGAATAATGGGATTGACGCCGATAATGATCATGATAAACCTAAAGTATGTGTGAGAAAAAAATTCTCTACACAAGATGACACAAGAAAGGAATAATACTGTTGACGCCGATAATGAGCATAATATTCCTAAAGTATGTGTGAGCAAATAATTCTCTACACAAGATGACAGAAGAGTGGAATAATAGGATTGACGACGATAATAATCATGATAATCCTAAAGTATGTGTGAGAAAATAATTCTCTACACAAGATGACAGAAGAAGAGAATGCTTTTATTGACGACGATAATGATAATAAGAATCTTAAAATATTTTTGTGAAAGATGAATTTATTAAAAGCCTGGTAATATAAGGCTGTAAGCAATTGAAACGTGTCTATATTAAATATGTTCTTATTATTAACTGATGATTATTATTATGTATAGAATAATTAGTAGAAGACATACATCTAAAAATGTCTATATATGGGAATATAAATTAGATTAAATAGAATATTACGTAGAATGAAAATGAAATGGATAGAAGTAAACACGAATTAAATAGCGTTGGTAAATATTGTTGGCTGTGGCTAAGAATGAGAAGTGGCAACCCTTTAGACAATGAAAGTCACGAATTTAAAATCAAAAGGAAATTAAAATATGGCTATTAAAATTTAGGCACCGTTCTATTTAATTGCATGTGGTGGTTTGTTTGTTTGTCTGGTAGATAGCTGTATAAAGCCCTATATATCTATATAACTAACTATGTTATAAATTACACCTAAAAAAACTATTAAATGGCTACAGTTTCTGCGCTGGCAAAAAATACAACTTTTGGCTAGAATGATTTCTGGGACATGAAAATGGGCAATTGTTTGCCTATTGGTGTGCACATTTTAATTTGAATGAAAATTGAAGAAAAGGGCTAAATAAAAAGGAGAAAGAGAAGAGAAAACACCGCAGGCGTAAAATTAAACATGAGAAAAATACCTTTACTTATTAGAAACCCAAGATGCATTAGAAACCAAAGATGAAGATCGAAGAAAAAACTCTATGCGGAACAAGAAATAAAATATAAATGTATCTATTTTTGTTTCTAATTAGAAAAGTTTACGAGTTGAACCTGCGCCGGAGATTGTAGAGATTGAAATGAAATAGGTGTTTCCCAAATGAAATTGTGGTACAATTTTATTTATTCATTCGTTATACATTTCAAATTGTATAAAAAAAAGTTTATATATTGAAATGGAAATAAAATAGGCGTTTATTTTAAAAGAAAAAATTATACAACATATTTATAAACAACACATTTATAAATATTATTATGGTGTAAAGGAGGAACATCACATATAGAACTTGGGGAAATATTTATCTGCGAGAATAAAGATCAAAAAAGAACATAAAATTATGTTAAAGAATTATGTGATTTAGAAATGACGTATACTTTCAAAATCACTTTCATTACGATCATCTCTGTTCCTCTTCCATCTTTGATCTTATTTCTCGCAATAGCTTCTGTCGTTTAATTCCTCTTCGAAAATTATTATACCATATTATATTGTATAAAACGGCAGATGCTATTATTCTATTTCCAATAATATTATTTTACAAAATAAAACCCTCCCACCATCCCCAACTACCTTTTCAGGTGGCGAGGTTGAATATATATGTTTGTGTTGTTCAAAAAAGTGTGTTTTTTGATCCTCGCCAGATCGTTAGTAAAACTTTCCCAATATCCTCGGATTGAAAGTATAACACTACAATCGAGCCTGAATGACATCCCTCAATTGTATTGCAGAGCATGACCATAAAACTCCCCTTTCTTCTTCATCTTTTCTTGTCGTATCACCTTCATCGTTCCTAGTTTAGTTCAATTGAAACAATAGCAGGCAACAAGGTTCGAATAGAAAGAAAAGATAATTTTTATTGAATATAAAATGTCTAAATAAAATAACTACATAATGAAATAGCTAATCTAAATAAATATAAAACGAACACGGACGCCCGCGTAGAAATTGACTGGCTTCCCGGAAGCGTCCCGCACGGGGTGGAGATCCGAACCGCCCCCCGGGGCGTTTCCGATACGGAGAACGGACTCTTCCCGGGCGAACATGTTACGAAAGCGCTCATTTTCAGCGAGCGGGAACTCGCCGCCCCCAATTTTTTCCCACGCACGCCAAAGCATCAAGAATCTTCGTTTTCGTGAACTGAAGTGTTCAGGAAGGTTGTTGTGAAAGAACGCCCTGGAGGAAGAGAAAGAACCGAAAGAAAAGAAACACCATACGAAAACGTTACCGAACCTCGTGCCACAAGGAAACAAGGACACACATGAATAGCAACGGCATCACCCGTCCCCCGACTCCAAGGCATCCCGACCAAACTCGTAGTTTTCACAGCTCTCACTTTCTAACTTTCCAGAATCCGACACCACATGAAAAGAAATCAAACGCAGGAAATCCCACCGGTAACAAAGCTGAAACAAAACCCAGAAAACGTAATGAGGAAAGTGCCACGAAGAAACCAAGGAACGACGCAACGAACTCGGAAGTAACGAATGCCCCAGATCCTCCGGAGGTGTTCGTCGGCGAACGTCGCCTCGAGTATCTTTCGACGGCGTACCGCGTTGTAAGCGTTCTTGCCGTCGAGCGCGACCACGACGTTTCGGGGGTCAGAGGTCCTCGCTTGCCGGATCTGTTTGACGGCCACGGCCGCATCTCCCCAGACCCCGTGCTGGTAGTCCTTGAACTTCCGGCGGTCTAGCTTACGAAAACTGACAATTGATGGGAGCTTCATCCACACACTCTCCGGCGTGATCGGCCGCACGTTTCCGGCGTCGTCATTCTTAAGAGGTAGTACCGCGGACGCTCGGATGCGTGTGGCGAAGCTGGGGTCCTGGACGTCCGCATCGCGACCCACCAGGGTGATGTCGTCGAGATACGCGACGAGCTTCACATGGGGGTGGCGGTCCATGATGGGGCGTAGCACCTCGTGTAGCCCTTGTGCAAAAAGCACTGGCCCGAGTACCATCCCTGGCGGACCCCTGGACTCCAGCTTGACCGCTGCGGTGTCCCCATCGTAGACATGGAGGACGCCTGGGGTGCCGAGGGCGAGGCACGAGATGCCCCAGATCCTCCGGAGGTGTTCGTCGGCGAACGTCGCCGCGAGTATCTTACGACGGCTTACCGCGTTGTAAGCGTTCTTGCCGTCGAGCGCGACCACGACGTTTCGGGGGTCAGAGGTCCTCGCTTGCCGGATCTGTTTGACGGCCACGGCCGCATCTCCCCAGACCCCGTGCTGGTAGTCCTTGAACTTCCGGCGGGCCGCCAGGTCCAGCTTACGAAACGCGACAATTGATGGGAGCTTCATCCACACACTCTCCGGCGTGATCGGCCGCACGTTTCCGGCGTCGTCCTTCTTAAGAGGGAGTACCGCGGACCCTCGGATGCGTGTGGCGAAGCTGGGGGAGACGTTGCAATTGGTGATGTCTTGTACCAGAATTGTGAGGTCCTCTAGGAGGTCCTTGTGTTCCAGTACTGGCATGAGTAGCTCACGCGTCCAACCATCAATTCCTGGGCCGGCTCCTCTCGACATCCGACGGCGGATAGGGATGGCGACATCCGCCGGTGCGAGGGTGAGGTGAGTATCGACTTCAGGGGGAAGGGGAAATCCGTTTGGTCTTCTTCCGGGTGGGGTGCGCGCAGCGGAGCCTCGGCGGTGGCCGCAGGGAGCATCGGTGCCTGCTTCTGCTCTCCTGCTCTGGCGGCCTTTCCGAGGGCCCCTGCGTGTAGGAATCGCATCGCCCTTGCGATGGTTCGTCGTTTCTCCCTCGCCTTTTGTTTGTCGGTGGCCTGCTGCGGGCCCAGGCTGGAGACGGAGGATGCCGCCTCCCATTCGTCGTCGTCATCGTCCGTGCCTGTGACTCTTGTGGCTGCGGTCGGCGCTTCCTGTGGGCGGTCTGGTGGGACATGACGAGGGGTTGCGGTGCGGTCTCTGGCGTCGTCCCCCTGGGGGCCTCTCTCCGAGTTCTCGTCTTCGCCTCTCGGCTTTGGTTGGAGATACAGCCGTGGTAGGTCAAGCAGGCGTAGTTGGGCGTCGTGTCTGTGCGCCAAATCTATCGCCCCGTAACCTGTGAGCGCCGTCCTGATCTTCTGAATCCAGGTTCTGAATTCAGAGCGGTGAAGGATACGGAGCGTGCGTGGTCGGACCCTCAACCAAGCATGGCCTTGTTTGGAGGGGGGCTGGGGAAACTCCATAGTTGGGGGAGGTGGGGGGCGGGGCCCTTTGTGCGAAGTCTTGCGGGCACGTGAGTTGGCCTTGCGGTAGGTGGCATCGGCGACGGTGTGACGTACGGGCCGCGGATGTGCCGCAGAGGACCCCATTGCACAAAAGGTACAGAGGTTAAAGTCAACCAGTTGTTCTTTGTCGAGGCCTAAAACCGGGTGCTGTGCGGCAAGGTGCGTGGTGAGGTCTAACATGCGACTGCGTGCTTGGAAAGTGTGGCCACAACCCAATTTGGGGCAATGGGCCGTTTTCTGCAGTGGGTGCAGAGGAAGCCTAACCTTATAGTTGCTAATGTGGAAACATTTAATCAATGTATGATATTTACGCTGTATTATAATATGATATTATGATAATATGATATTAGTATTTACAATTATTTTGTTATATTAGAAAAGTTAATGATAGTTTCCTCTTTCCTGTCTACTAGCGATGCGGGAAGATATCTGAAATTTGTATATTTAAAACAGAAACTTTAGCATTTATATTATATTATTGATAGGTTAGGAAATTAGGTTAGGCTTCTAGCATCTAAAATTCGAAATTACCTTCGATAGAGCTTATTGTGCCTGTAAAAATTTAATTATTATTATTAATTTTTATTTTTTTCCGATGCGGCTGTGTAGACTACAAATTTAATTATTAGTTCCGTTACTACTAGCCAAGATTATTTATGCGATTATTACGTCCGTCTATTTACTATTATTTATTTTCTATTCATTTTTAATGTTATTATTCTGCTTTTTATTTCCAATAAATTGAGTAAAGTTATTATTGGAGATACTACTGTTATTCTTGTCTATTATTATTATTATTATTACTACTTTTCATTTACAAAAGCTGATGAATATATGTATTAATAGTGGAAATACTATAACAACAAACTTTTGCACTTCATGCAACACAATCTTTGAACAAACTCATTATTGTTAGTGAGAAAAAAAAGTTATCACTTCTTGTTATAGTGACAAACTATTACGTTTCATGTAACAAAATCATTAAATAAACTCATTGTTATTCAGGTCACAGGTTTTACTATCTATCTATCTCTCTCTCTCTATATATATATATTGCAGTATGTTTTATATATAGTTTTTTTTTTGTAAGTCTTTTCCCTACATATTAATTTTCAATTGGGGATCTAATCGAAATATTTATTTATTTATTTATGGATGCACGATTTTTTTCCTCAACAAGGAAATATTCTTTTGCACTTCATGCAACACAATCTGTGAATAAACTCATTATTGTTAGTGAGAAAAAAAAGTTATCACTTCTTGTTATAGTGACAAACTATTACGTTTCATGTAACAAAATCATTAAATAAACTCATTGTTATTCAGGTCACAGGTTTTACTATCTATCTCTCTCTCTCTATATATATATATATATATTGCAGTATGTTTTTATATATAGTTTTTTTTTGTAAGTCTTTTCCCTACATATTAATTTTCAATTGGGGATCTAATCGAAATATTTATTTATTTATTTATGGATGCACGATTTTTTTCCTCAACAAGGAAATATTCTTTTGCACTTCATGCAACACAATCTGTGAATAAACTCATTATTGTTAGTGAGAAAAAAAAGTTATCACTTCTTGTTATAGTGACAAACTATTACGTTTCATGTAACAAAATCATTAAATAAACTCATTGTTATTCAGGTCACAGGTTTTACTATCTATCTATCTCTCTCTCTCTATATATATATATATTGCAGTATGTTTTTATATATAGTTTTTTTTGTAAGTCTTTTCCCTACATATTAATTTTCAATTGGGGATCTAATCGAAATATTTATTTATTTATTTATGGATGCACGATTTTTTTCCTCAACAAGGAAATATTCTTGTTCATTACATTACCATTATATTATTAACAATATGTATGAAACTTACAATGCATAAATAATTCATCAATTGCGGCTTGTTTCTAACATCAAAGACTATCCCTCTATTTTTTCCTCTCGTCTATCGATAGCGGTTATCGCTTTGACTTTACATTCCACACATAGTGGGGTTTGAAGATTTGGGATTTTTAAAATCTAGTGCAGAAAATCTAGCAACTGTAGTGAATTTATTTATTCAAAGTGCTACTTAGAAAATTAGTTCAGAGATTTTTGCATTTAGAATTCTCGGATTTTATATTGCTTCTCCTGATTTTCTCCTGCTTGCAAAAATTATTATCAATTCATTGCCACCAGTGGACCCATTAACATACTCCATTATTATTTTATCCAAAATATACAGCAAAGTGGATCGAAGAAAACGATGTCTTGCTGTGCTGTCAACCAAAAAGAAGAAAATCCGCAGAAATATAGATTTGTCTCAAGCGCATTGCTTTGTTCCCATTGGAATCGTATCAGATTGTAAGGGCAACTCTAACGTTGCCGCTAGAGTAACCCGTATTTTTTCTCATAATCGTTCTTCTTTTCGTTCCTCTCGCAAGCTCCCAATAAATTATCGTATTGTTTGCTTTTTCATCTTATTGGCACCTTATGTTCATTATTTATTATTATTATTATTATTATTATTACAATTACTATTGCTTTAGTATTATTACTAATTGATTATCATTACGATGATGATTATTACTAGAACCTTGTTGTAGTTTAATTTGAATAACAAAACATATTGATACACGAAAAGGGAAAAAGGAGAAAAGACATCAAGAGAGGAAGGGACGAAAGGAGTAGCACAAATTAATTTCCAGGACGTAGGGATATCTCATACTAATGGCACGAGTCAATAGTATACGACCCGACAAAGGGGAGGTTAGAAGTTAGTATTTTACTAACGATCTGGCGAGGAACAAAATAACATAATTTTTTGAATGACAAAACCAAAAACTAAACCTCGCCACCTGAACCACCTCTTTTTTATTTTAATGGGAAATAAACATTTTTGGATAGCCTCTGTCGTTTGGATCAAATTGAAATAAATAATTTAGTGGAGAGAGAAACAACGGCAGGAACTATTATTTAAAGAACGACAAAAAAAACAGGATAAGAAAAGAGGGAACGCCAATTATATATAGATATAGAAAGCATGCATGCGAATTCTAATACGAGGAACAATCTTTTATCTGCATATATGATAATTTGATTCTGAAATAAATTAACTAGTTAAATATTTATGTTCCGTTTTCTATTGCAAAAGTTTTTACCTTATGAACCTATTTACATTATCTTGTATTGTCTCTACATAATTAGTTCTCCTTGAATTTCAATCCAGATGAGAATGTATATAAATTTTTCCTCTTCCTTTGTATTTCTCATATACGATCCTAATAATTCTAATATAATAATACCATAGATAATATAATATATGCATAATATAATATATAATATAGAATAGAAGAGAACAAGAGCGGAGAAGAAAGAACCTTCACTTGCCGTTAAAGCGCAGCAGGACGATCAATATGCATAAGCGATGGACAGTTCTCTGGAAACAGTGTTCATTCGAACTCTATTGTTTTATCAAATAATTATTGTATTTATCATTGGTATGAGAGGGAAACATCGCAGTGTGTCAACCCACACACCCGCTACAAACCTCTCTACAGCTATGGAACATGATGGAAAAGTTGCACACCTTTATCCGCTACGCCCTGCGAAGGGGGTGGTTTGAGCTTGGCAAATCACCCACTTGGTTTTACCCAAGGATCTGCGTCGTGGTGGGAACCACGGGGGTGGGTGGGATGGCTTTTTGAAAGTGATATATTGAAGGCTCAAATGGGCGAGCGGATAAATATCTCACTTTTAGTTACCATAAAACCAATGTTGGAACGAGAAGGAGCATGAGTCGACAACACCTACCAATCGAAGGAACAATGTTTCCAGATTCATATTGATCGTCCACTCGGACCCGATCCCGTAGTAGCGCTACTGGATCGAATCCGCTGACTGCGCTTAGACTTATCGTTCATGTTCTTCCGCTCTTTATTCTTGCCGCGTTGCTCTCATACATATAATTCTCTTGTATAACACAGCGATAAGATGATACACATAGAATAATAAATCAAATGCAATATATATATATGTGGTACCACAAATATATATATTTCTATGGAACAATAACTCATTTTCAACTTCAACATTCTTCGGGGCAGGTTCAACTCGTAAACTTTTCTTTTCTGCATTTTGTGACAAAGAAGATCTCTCTCCTGTATCCCTATGGCTTTCCCTCGACGCACGAGCGTATCGTACATGGGATTACATTCCATATATATTTTGCCGTGCGCTTTGGCGGCCCGTCGCGTCCCCGTTCCTTTTCCTCACTGCTGTCTATCGCTGCCAAACTTTTGATGGTTTGGATGAATGAACACTTTCGCCCTTCTTCTCGCCCCTTTCTTCTCATCGGTAGACCTAATTGTTACATTTTAAATTTTGAAAAAAAATCTAGCTAATATGCCCCAGAGAAAGAAATGTCTTCAAGTGCGGGCGCATGAACTCGCAAACAGCGGGAGAGCGGGCCTGCTTCGTGGTATCCAGAGTGTTTTTTGACGTGACGCGCTCATTCAACTTCGATGTCACGTACAACCCGAACCCATCTGTGAGCTATTGCTTTCTACAGCGGTGCATCGAGCTCGGTTGGGTGCGTGGAGTTCAGCTGGCGCTCTGGACGACAAGGCCCATGGATTTTACCTTGCACCACCGCGGGCGCACGATCATCGACAGCGCTTTGGCCGTCACGGGGAGCAACGGGAGAGCCATACGTGCTCTGCTGCTCGCTCGTCTAGATAGAAGACTGCCTAGCGACACGGTGAACACAGACGACAGGGCAAGGCTTCAGCAGGCGACAGAGAGCGGACCAAGCCCCCAGCAAAGCGGCTCAGAGCAGAGTCCCACAGTGCGTCCAACAGACGGACCAGGAGCTCTGGTAGCCTCTCGTCTGTTGAGCTGTGGCGGGAGATGGCGGCCATAGCGCCATCTCCAATGACGAGGCAAACGAAATGCACGATCTTTGGTTTGTTGATGCCTGTGATGGTCGGGACGTCGGTACCCCGAACCGGTGAGGATGCCCAGCCTGCCCTTCTACTCCCTGGACGACCCGGACGCGTGGTACAGCGAAGCAGACATCCAACCCGCCCACGCCGTCCCCGGCACAAAGCGGAGGCACGACGATAAGGATGGATCGGCGGGCAAGGAGCTGGTGACCGAGTCCTGTACTGCAAAGCGCCATACAGAGCAACCGGTCCTCGCGCTTTCGCAGCAAAAGCAAGCGGACTTCGCCGATGAACGCACTGCGCTGAAGAAGGCCCTGGAGGAGCAGCTGGCGCAGCAGGCGCAGGGCCTCGCAGCAGAACGCGCTGTGCAGGAAGCGAACCGGGTGGCCCTTCAGCAAGCGCAGCAAACGCAGCTGGCGCAGGCCTTCTCCGAGGAGCGCACTGCGCTGAAGAAGGCCCTGGAGGAGCAGCTGGCGCACGGCCTCGCAGCAGAACGCGCGCGCAAGGAAGCGAACCGGGTGGCCCTTCAGCAAGCGCAGCAAACGCAGCTGGCGCAGGCCTTCTCCGAGGAGCGCACTGCGCTGAAGAAGGCCCTGGAGGAGCAGCTGGCGCAGGCCTTCTCCGAGGAGCGCGCTGTGCAGGAAGCGAACCGGGTGGCCCTTCAGCAAGCGCAGCAAACGCAGCTGGCGCAGGCCTTCTCCGAGGAGCGCGCTGCACTGCAACAGCTACGGGCTGAAGAGCGTGCCGCTGCCGAGAAGGAGGCGAAGAGTCTTCAACGGAGCCAGATCGTGTCTGAGGCCTGGATGGTGGTGGAGGAACTTATGGGCCGATCAGCAGATGCGGATAGATGGCAGGTGGCGTCGTTAAAGAAGGTGTCATCGGCGTTGTTGCGCAGCGTGTCCCCTCTGCGGTCTAGCTCTCACAGCGTCTCATCTCAGTCAGCGCCAGTAAATTCTGAGGAGGTCGAGAAGAGTGCACACTCCAGTGATGTGCCGTCCCCTTCGCCTAGCCTTTGCTCCCCCCCCGCCTCCGTCCCCAAGCCTGTGCTTCTCGGCCTAGGGCCGTCTTACTTGAGTTGTTTCAGTTATTCACATTTTTTAAAGTTATTCATTGCCTTTTTCCTTCTGGGTGTGGTGCTCCGCTATGTACTCACTCGTTGGAGTTTATTTTGTCTATTTCTCTTTTTTTTCATTAACTCACTATGAGGGGCAGTGTTGGCCCCATTCACACTTCAGATTTTTTTCCTTTGTTGCTCTATTTATCAACACAGAGAGCGACACAACTTTCATAGACTATCCAACAAAATAAATACCACGACGAGACGGCTGCCCTATCATGTAGGCGTCTATTCTTTGCGGGAGGCCTCTCTGGGATCCCAAAAGGCTGTGGAGGGTATATGGCGCCCACTTGCTTTCTCCTTCTTTTCTTTCTCCTCGCCTTATTTCGCTTTTTAGCCCCTTCGGGGCGTCATGAAGCGGCACGGCAACCGGTTCCTTCCCAGACGGACGCTTGGGTTTATTAGCACGCCGAGCGGCGTCGCTGCTGGGCGAGGGACTGACATTATCGCGAGGGAGCCGAATGGCTTGAGCGTGGGGAGGATGGGATGGCGCAGCGGCACCAAGGGACCCAATGGAATCTGTCAGGAGACACAGCTGTCTAACACTCAAAAAGGGAGGGATCCATTCACAGATGCATGTATATATATATATATAGATACCGAATTGTTCTCGGAGGAATGGCCATTATATCTGCATCTTTTGCCCAGAGCACCACGGATCTTGGATCCAGGTTTGGCTCGTAGCATGGTACGGCGGCGGCCTGCAGCGCTCCACGCTTGATGCTGTGAGCCGTGTACACCCGCATAATGCCGCAATCGTCTGGACGATTTCCTAGCTGAGTCATCAATCTGCCGAGCTGGTGAGCATGAACGGTTCGTCCGGGGTTGCCCTGGACCGCGGCAGTCCAACAACTTCCGGAGGCGGTTGGAGAACCGCTCCGAGAACAGGGTGAATCGAAACGACCGGTTCGGCTGCGCCTTCGACGTTTTGGGAAGAGTTCCCAGTCCAGAAAAATAACTTTCTTGTCCAGTGGGCGGGCAGCACTCCTTTGTCAGCCCTGCCACTTCGGCCCATCGACTGGCAGTCATCCACGCCAGACGTAAAACATTTCGAGTCTGCCAATCCGGAGCTATCGCGATTAAACGAATCATGTCGATCGGAGCCATTCCGATGACAGTGCGCTCCTCGGAGAAGGCCTGCGCCAGCTGCGCTTGCTGAAGGGCCACCAGGTTCGCTTCCTGCGCAGCGCGTTCCGCAGCGAAGCCCTGCGCCTGCTGCGCCAGGTGCTCCTCCAGGGCCTTCCTCAGCGCAGCGCGCTCCTCGGCGAAGGCCTGGGCCAGCTGCGCCAGCTGCATATGCTGAAGGGCCGCCAGATTCGCTTCCTTCGCAGCGAGTTCCGCAGCGAAGCCCTGCGCCTGCTGCGCCAGCTGCTCCTCAAGGGCCTTCTTCAGCGCAGCACGTTCCGTATCGAGGCCCTGCGCCTGCTGCACCAGCTGCTCCTCCAGGGCCTTCCTCAGCGCAGCGCGCTCCTCGGAGAAGGCCTGCGCCAGCTGCATATGCTGAAGGGCCACCAGGTTCGCTTCCTGCGCAGCGCGTTCCGCAGCGAAGCCCTGCGCCTGCTGCGCCAGGTGCTCCTCCAGGGCCTTCCTCAGCGCAGCGCGCTCCTCGGAGAAGGCCTGGGCCAGCTGCGCTTGCTGAAGGGCCGCCAGGTTCGCTTCCTTCGCAGCGAGTTCCGCAGCGAAGCCCGGCGCCTGCTGCGCCAGCTGCTCCTCAAGGGCCTTCTTCAGCGCAGCACGTTCCGTATCGAGGCCCTGCGCCTGCTGCGCCAGCTGCTCCTCAAGGGCCTTCTTCAGCGCAGCACGTTCCGTATCGAGGTTTTGCGCCAGCTGCTCCTCCAGGGCCTTCTTCAGCGCAGTGCGTTCATCGGCGAAGTCCGCTTGCTTTTGCTGCGAAAGCGCGAGGACCGGTTGCTCTGTATGGCGCTTTGCAGTACAGGACTCGGTCACCAGCTCCTTGCCCGCCGATCCATCCTTATCGTCGTGCCTCCGCTTTGTGCCGGGGACGGCGTGGGCGGGTTGGATGTCTGCTTCGCTGTACCACGCGTCCGGGTCGTCCAGGGAGTAGAAGGGCAGGCTGGGCATCCTCACCGGTTCGGGGGTACCGACGTCCCGACCATCACAGGCATCAACAAACCAAAGATCGTGCATTTCGTTTGCCTCGTCATTGGAGATGGCGCTATGGCCGCCATCTCCCCGCCACAACTCAACAGACGAGAGGCTACCAGAGCTCCTGGTCCGTCTGTTGGACGCACTGTGGGACTCTGCTCTGAGCCGCTTTGCTGGGGGGCTTGGTCCGCTCTCTGTCGCCTGCTGAAGCCTTGCCCTGTCGTCTGTGTTCACCGTGTCGCTAGGCAGTCTTCTATCTAGACGAGCGAGCAGCAGAGCACGTATGGCTCTCCGTTGCTCCCCGTGACGGCCAAAGCGCTGTCGATGATCGTGCGCCCGCGGTGGTGCAAGGTAAAATCCATGGGCCTTGTCGTCCAGAGCGCCAGCTGAACTCCACGCACCCAACCGAGCTCGATGCACCGCTGTAGAAAGCAATAGCTCACAGATGGGTTCGGGTTGTACGTGACATCGAAGTTGAATGAGCGCGTCACGTCAAAAACACTCTGGACTGGCGGTGATCCAGGCGAGACGGAGCACTAACTTGTCCGTCCAATGAGGAATGCTGTCTATGAGTTGTTTCATATCGTGCGCCGTCATTGCTACCGCTTGGTCGAGGGGCTCGCCCGCTTGAAGTCTTTTTAGACCCGCCATATAGGTCACATGGAGAGGCTCTTCTTTTGCCAGAACCGACAACAGGGTGTTCAGGTAGACCGATGCGCCTACATCGCACCACTTGTTCAACCGCCATCCGACCCGTCGTCCCACATAGCGATCTGTCGCACTTTCGGTGAATCAAGTGGGTGGGGCGCGTGGGTCTGATGGCTCCGTGCAATCGCGCAGGCCAGACCCGACCAACGGGACTGTGGCACAGCGCTGGACGATCTTATGACAAAGATCGCCCAAACATTGCACGAGACCAACTACCGGCTCGTCAGAGGAGTGGTGGACGGAAACCGGAGCTTCCACGCAGGAGAGGAGTTCCACTAACGCGGACACAGCCACCCATTCCCAAAGTACCCGAACATCTAACACTTGAGGAGTCCATGAGGCAGAGCCAGCCACAACCGCAACACACCTATACACAACTTTTATACACCTCTCCCACATATCAATAACTTTTCCAAATCTATATAACATAAGGCCATCTTGTTGTGAAAGAACGCCCTGGAGGAAGAGAAAGAACCGAAAGAACAGAAACACCATACGAAAACGTTACCAAACCTCGTGCCGCAAGGAAAAAAGGACACACATGAATAGCAACGGCATCACCCGTCCCCCGACTCCAAGGCATCCCGACCAAACTCGTAGTTTTCACAGCTCTCACTTTCTAACTTTCCAGAATCCGACACCACATGAAACGAAATCAAACGCAGGAAATCCAACCGGTAACAAAGCTGAAACAAAACCCAGAAAACGCAATGAAGAAAGTGCCACGAAGAAACCAAGGAGCGAAGCAACGAACTCTCGGAAGTAACGAAGGCACAGGCGCAACTAATCAGGGCTCTTCATGCCTACTGGAAGGAGTCCTCCCTCTGACTGCGGCCTCATTAACTATATACCACACCCAGCTGTTTGGATTATATCTCCAGCCAGGCTGACGTGTCTATCTTTCGGTAAAATCCGGCCGGGGGATATGCCTTCCCTGTGGGGAAAAGAGAAAAGCCTTCTAGTGGATCCCGTGCGTCCCGATTCGTTGCTGCGCGTGCCTTTATCGCCTGTTGTGTTCCCTGCTCCGTTTTTTTGCCTCATGGTGAAGGATTTATTCGTGGGTTGGTTCATTTCGGATTCTGGGTACGCCTCGGCTTCCTTGGGAGAGACGCTCTGAAAATCGCACTGGCTGGAGGAAGGCAGAATATGAGAAGCGAGGGCCCCAGTAGTAACCAATTACCTATCGGACGGATGGAGACTATGTGCTTCGCTACCGATTGGTTCCGGTGTTTTCCGCTACGTTTCGGGTAAGAGGGATGAAAAGAACTGAAGAGTTGTTGTCGTGGGTCTCGCCCGCCTTGTCCGTGTCTGGAGCCCTCGCCCGGCTCCGGTTGCTTACCGCAGGGGATCGGCCGCTGGAAAGGAACGGGCGCACACCCAACAGACACCAGTCCTCATCCGGTGGCGAGGACTCTGCGCTGCTTGAAGCGTGCTCTCATGAGCCGCTGTACGTCCAGCTTCTTCGACGCAACGCCCATCTCAACATAGGCGAACGGCGCCTCTTCCGCTCCTCGGGTTTGGCTTCGAGGCGTCCCCCCGGGCACCATACTTGCTTTCCATTTTCAAACGATACAATCAAAAACGTTTAATCCCTCAAACGGGCGTGCAGAAATGCCTTATGAATGAAGAGGGGAGAGTGTGTGTGTGTGTGTGGGCTGAAGGGTGCCGGTAAGGTGAACAACACGCTCCATTTCAAAGAAGAACAAGAGGTTTGCGGCCTCCTATTTATGTGCTGTCGCCGCTGGCCGTCAAATGCACCTTTGCATCGCACCACCATTTCTATGGTTTACATTGCTGCACTGGCGTGCGCTCCTGCCTCCTCCTTCTCTCTTTGGTTCGCATGGCTGTCTGCTGAACGGTGTCGGGGGATAGACGTTTCGCACCAGCAGTCTTTTTCGTTCTTTTTTTCTTTCGTTACCCTACTCGTAATGAGCTCCCGTGCTACCACCGCCCACGCCCACGCCGACCCAAATGGCGCCGGCAGCGACGCCGTGCTGCTGCGGCTGGTGGGGATGGTGCAGAGCCTGAGCGAGGAGCTGCGGGATGTGCGGCAGGCGCAGAAGACGATGGAAGGCGAGCTGGCCGATATCAAGAACTCGCAGTCGCAGGTCCGGCAGGCGCAGGACAGGGCGGCGGAGCAGATGGGGCAGGTCCAGCAGGCGCAGAAGACGATGGAAGGCGAGCTGGCCGATATCAAGAACTCGCAGTCGCAGGTCAGGCAGGCGCAGGACAGGGCGGCGGAGCAGATGGGGCAGGTCCAGCAGGCGCAGCAGACGATGGAAGGCGAGCTGGCCGATATCAAGAACTCGCAGTCGCAGGTCCGGCAGGCGCAGGAGGACATGGAGAGGCTCCTGTTGGAGGCGAAGAAGACGATGGAAGGGCAGCACGCAACGACCCTGAACGAGGAGCTGGCGTGGACGGTGTGCCGCAACGGCAATGCGGTGAGCGTGGCCGAGGTGAACGCCCTGCTGGACCGCGGGGCGGACCTGTATCGCTACCAGCTGCCTCGGCCCTTCCGCGCTGCGACCGCTGCGCCGTGCCGCCGTCCGGCGCTGCACGCGCTGATCGCCCTCGGGCATTTGGAGGCGGTGGAGGCGGTGATGGCGCACCCTCGCGTGGTGGACCTGACGAGCGTGGACGAGCTGGGCTGCAGCCCGCTGCACGTGCTGGCGAGTGCGTGCCCTGGCGAGGACGCAAAAGTAGCGGACATGCTGGCGGCGATGCTGGCCCGGGACCGCGACCCCAGTATGAGGACGGTGGTGGACTGGGCGCAGGAGGGGGCGTGCCGCGACGGGCAGCGGCTCGACTTCTTGAGCGCCGCCGCCGCGGCGGGCCGCCTGTCCCTCCTGCTGCCGGAGCTCCTTGCGGCGAGGGTGCCGCACTACAACTGCCGGCCCAACTTCACCCTGGAGCTGAAGGTGGTGCCGCAGGCGGAGGACTGGGCGCGTCTGAGCGACGAGCACAAGAGGGCATGTGCGTATTACAAGGTGTGGGAGAAGCAGCAGCAGCAGCAGCAGCAGCAAGCCACCGCTGATCTCGTAGCCCTCCTCGAGTCCTGCGAGTGGAAGCCGCAGTCGAGTGCCGCCACGCTGCAGCGCCTCAAGGAGCTCGCTCTCCTCGGTGCCGATGTGATGCACGCAGCCCCCAGTGTGCCAGGATGGAATGGCCCAGCCCCATCTTGTCGTACTTTATCTGCGAAGGTCCCATGGAGGTGGTGGAGTGTCTGCTGCAGACATCCCACCCCATCGACTTCACCGTGGTGGATGAGTATGGATTCACACCGCTGCACTTCGTCACCGTGGGGACCAAGAATGGATTCACACCGCTGCACTACGTCACCTGGAGATGGTCTGGCTCTACCAACAAGACACCGGAGGAGGTCCGCCGGCTGCTGCGCCTCCTGCTGGATCGCATCGAGCAGCACCCCCAGCAGGACGTCGTGGACTGGGGGAGGAAGGGCAATAATAGAGATGAGCCGATTTCCTGGGCAGCACTCTGGGGTCATCTCGCCCCCTTTGTGGAAGTGGTGTTCCACGAGCGGCTGGTGCCGTACTTCACCGACCACCCGGGAAGATCCAAATCACCTTGAGGCCAAACGTTCGGATGTGGATCAACTGCCTGAGGCGGATCTCAAGCGGTTCGACTTCACCAAAGGTATCAATGAGAATAAGTAAACCACCAACACACGCACAAAAAAAATAGAAGGACGGCTGAGAAAGAAAAGGGGCCGCCGCCGCGGCAGCATAATACAACCAGCGCGACGGGAGCTGCGGCAGCGGAGCGTCCGGCAGGAGCCGGCGTGCGCCACGTATGGTACGGGCCTCGGCGGGGCGTGCGTGGGGGGCTCCTTGTTCATTGGCGCCTGTCTGCGCGACGGCGGGCCGCGTGGCCGGGGGAGGCGCTGCGCCACTGCCTCTCCTCCTTTGTGGTGTGCCGGTTCTTTTTCTGTGGCTGCGGCGAGGAGATGCTTTTTATTTTTGGCGTTTGAACGATTTCAATCATTTTTTTCTGCCTTTAGGAATGTTATTGTTATTATTATTCTTTTGTTCATGATCGCTGTACGTTTTTTTCCTGGTCGTTGTTTATACTGTCGGCTGTGCCGCATACCTCACTCCTCCACCCATCCCTCACGGAGCTCACACGGCCCACCCCTTCGCGGGGCCCTCTGTATCCATCTCTATCTCCATCTGTGCGTCATACAGGATCATCTGGCTTGTTGCTCTCATTCTATTTTTTTTTCTTTTTTAAGTATTTCTCTATTGCTGTTCTTCACACCCCACACACCGCCACGTATGTAGAGCAGCGGTTGCTCCACTCGCTCTAGGGATCCCATGGGAGCGAGCTGCTCGCCAGCAGGAACAAGTACGCCTGGCTGTTTCCAAACAACGAGCAGAAGAGATCATCATGGAGCGGCCGAGCAGCCTCCTTCGCCCGGCGTGCCGAGACTCTTCACCAGGTGTGTGTGGATGATGCCGATCAGCACCACCACACACCCGTAGCCCCTTCAGCAGCTTGGCCCTCCACATCTCTCCTCTTGTGCGGCACGTGTGAGGCGATTAGTACTTATGCAATGGACCTCGTTGGAAAGACCGGTCGGCACGTTGTTTGCCTCCAGGCAGCCCGGGGCCTCCGCCAGAGTGTGTAGAGGCACATTAGCTGCTGCCTGCCACCGTGTCGGGCTCTCCTTGTGTGCGGTGCTGCCGAGCGCAACCCTTTGCCCTGCTCGGTTTGTGTTGATCAACACGGCTGGGCAAACGGAAGGAAGCTCCGCAGCCTCCTCTCTGGTGGTCCGCAGCAGGTGCATCCTTGCAGGCGGACCGCGTACTCACCACCGTAGCTAGCTGGACAGATGGTTCGAACGGCTACCTCTGTTCTACACGACGAGACCGCCGCCCCTCCGGTGCACTCGGTCTCGCATTCCCGCCACCTTTCTGCCGCAGCGATCCCTGCCGAGTGCTGTTGCGTGTTCCCCCTCTTTCGGGCGATGGCACTTCCGGCTACTACACCGCTGTACTCCTTGGGCGCTGTAAAAAGTGGTTCGTAGAGCAGATGGGGCAGCGAGGTGCCAGACATGGACGGAGCGGTACGCCCACACGATGCCGCTGAAAAGGAACGGGCGTACACCCAACTGACAAGGGCGTATCGCACCGACCGGCTCCACCCATCGCACGGCCGGCTGAACCTATCGCACCGACCGGCTGCACCCATCGCACCGACAGGCTGCACCCATCGCACAGACCGGCTGCACCCATCGCACCGACCGGCTGCACCCATCGCACCGACCGGCTGCACCCATCGCACAGACCGGCTGAACCCATCGCACCGACCTGCTGCACCCATCGCACCGACCGGCTGCACCCATCGCACCGACCGGCTGCACCCATCGCACCGACCGGCTGCACCCATCGCACCGACCGGCTGCACCCATCGCACCGACCGGCTGCACCCATCGCACCGACAGGCTGCACCCATCGCATCGACCGGCTGCACCCATCGCACAGACCGGCTGCACCCATCGCACCGACCGGCTGCACCCATCGCACCGACCGGCTGCACCCATCGCACAGACCGGCTGCACCCATCGCACCGACCGGCTGCACCCATCGCACAGAAAGGCTGCACCCATCGCACAGACCGGCTGCACCCATCGCACCGACCGGCTGCACCCATCGCACCGACCGGCTGCACCCATCGCACCGACCGGCTGCACCCATCGCACAGACCGGCTGCACCCATCGCACCGACCGGCTGCACCCATCGCACCGACCGGCTGCACCCATCGCACCGACCGGCTGCACCCATCGCATCGACCGGCTGCACCCATCGCACAGACCGGCTGCACCCATCGCATCGACCGGCTGCACCCATCGCATCGACCGGCTGCACCCATCGCACAGACCGGCTGCACCCATCGCACCGACCGGCTGCACCCATCGCACCGACCGGCTGCACCCATCGCACCGACCGGCTGCACCCATCGCACAGAAAGGCTGCACCCATCGCACAGACCGGCTGCACCCATCGCACCGACCGGCTGCACCCATCGCACCGACCGGCTGCACCCATCGCACCGACCGGCTGCACCCATCGCACAGACCGGCTGCACCCATCGCACCGACCGGCTGCACCCATCGCACCGACCGGCTGCACCCATCGCACCGACCGGCTGCACCCATCGCATCGACCGGCTGCACCCATCGCACAGACCGGCTGCACCCATCGCACACCGGCTGCACCCATCGCATCGACCGGCTGCACCCATCGCACCGACCGGCTGCACCCATCGCACAGACCGGCTGCACCCATCGCATCGACCGGCTGCACCCATCGCACCGACCGGCTGCACCCATCGCACCGACCGGCTGCACCCATCGCACCGACCGGCTGCACCCATCGCACCGACCGGCTGCACCCATCGCACCGACCGGCTGCACCCATCGCACCGACCGGCTGCACCCATCGCACCGACCGGCTGCACCCATCGCACCGACCGGCTGCACCCATCGCATCGACCGGCTGCACCCATCGCAGACCGGCTGCACCCATCGCACCGACCGGCTGCACCCATCGCACCGACCGGCTGCACCCATCGCACCGACCGGCTGCACCCATCGCACAGACCGGCTGCACCCATCGCACCGACCGGCTGAACCCATCGCACCGATCGTCTCCACTTCGCCATATTCTTGAATGGTGGAGCAGGCGAGTGGAGGTGTGCGGCGTTGTGCTTCTATTGGATGGATTAGGTGCGCGCCTGAATGCCGCATGTGGTCAAGGATTTCATAGTGGGAGTACAATCTGGCGGGATACATTGGGCATTTTGAGGAGCCTTCCCGGTTACCGCAAACGACTGCCGTGCTGTCACGTCGAATCCGCAGAGACGTGGGCAACCCATATTCGAGCTGCGAAGAGCGGAAAGTACTGCGCAGGATTCCTGCGGAGACGCAGGAACACTATCGAACCACGAGTAGCAACGGCATTCAGTGCCGCGCTTGTGAAACCAGCTGTTACTAGCGGGATGAACTCTCCTGCTCCGGTGTCATGAAAAAGAGCGGCTCCCCCAACCACCCCTGGTGGAAGCGGTGCAAGCTATGCCTTGGCGCTTCGCCACGTCCGTCACCAACGTGGAAAGAGAAGCGCGCAGGAGCCGGGGGAATCCGTCGCGGGCGGTTCGCCATCAGTATGTCGTTGGGATTTCGACCGAACAATCTTCTACGTCTTCGTATTAGCAAAGATTCATGCCTGCTGCCGCTCTGTCTCGCGCCGTTCTCCTCCCCAGGGGTTCGGATGTGTTGTCTATTCACACATCGACTCCCCTCGGGGAGGCGGGCGCCTCGCGATTGGGTGCCGCACGGGATCGCGCGCCGGCCGAAGCCAAACAACGGAGCTGCACAATCTCTGGGCGTTAGTGATGTGCCATGGGCCGCCGCCGTTAGTTACTACCCCCAACCCCAACACGGAGATAACAGCACGGACTGCGGATACAGTCGAAATACCTATATGCAGCGGCACTTGGGGTTCATACACCTCGGTTTCGTTGTTTCGCTTGGTTGTTAGCGGTTGTGCAAGTATTTTTCCTGCCCGTGCCGCATCGAACCATTCTAAAGGGCATAATATGGAGGTGGGGAGGCCAAGAAGCCAGTTAGCATATACCGAATAGTGCTTCGCCTTGGCGCTTTTCCATCCAAATTTGCCGCATCGTTCCCATTCGCAGCGGGGGCGGGCGGGCGCATATCCACGTAGGCCTTGGATGGGGGGTGGGAGGCACCACAAAAAACGGGATCTCCGGCAGGTCTCTCTGCTACCAGGGCCTTGCTGCGTGAAGCACTTCCTCCACTGGAGCTCGTTCCGCGCGGGAAGCTCTTGGAAGAGCACAGCGGCGGGCGCCGCGGGTTGTGGTGTGGGTGGCGATGGCGGGGAGGCAAATCGGCAAGAGAGAAAAGGTATGCGTTCCATTCCTGCTTGGGGCGTAGGGTCTCAAACTTGTGCGCGCAAACGCGGGCATTCAGAGGAGGACGTCATCACAGCGCACCTCAAACAACAACAGCGACAATAACACCTCGATTATAGTTGATACAGGCGCACAATAAAATACAGAAAAGACGTGGTGGGGGTGCGGGGTCTGCTCTCCACGAGGTGTTCGCTATACGAAACGCCTTCGGACGAATGCGATATCTGGGGGCCCCCGCCCTCGCCACTAGGCTGAAACGCTGGTGTTGGTATGCTACGCGGCAGGGTGGGCACTCGCAGAGGGCGAGCCAGCAGAGGGTGAGCCAGCAGAGGAGCACACATCCCTCCTTCCTCTCTCCCTCTTTCTTTTCATTAGGTAGACAGAATCCTCCCGCAATGTCTCGAGGACCTAGGAAGTAGGAAGGGACAAGACGAATGTGATGAAGCAGCGCCTTCGCATGCGTATAATGCATCACATTTGGGAAAGAGCCCCTTGCCTAGACTTACCTGTACCCTAGGAAAACGGAGAAAGAAGGAGTAAAGAAAACATAAGGAGTCAGCCTTCTCTCTGAGCCAAGTATCCGTAGGAATCAAGTCCGGAAACGGCAAGAACCTCTATTCATTTTCTGTGGTCTAGATTCACCCGAACAAGGGGCGATCGCATTCAGTTATCTTTATGGTTTGGCGTTCCCGGCTCTTTGTCTCATTATTTCCTTCGTTTTGAGGCATTTTCATCTCTTCTTCTTGGAGCACGGGAACTAAAATATTTTAAAAATAGTTTTTTTTTTTTTTTTTGACTCTGCAGCTGGAGGCTGAAGATCTTGAGGCTAGAGGCTATGGGTTATCACGTCAAGGGGAAACAAGGAGAAAAGGTGATAGAAAACCATCTTAGCAGCACAAGTAGACAACACAAGAAAACAAGAGAAACGTATCGTTCCTGAGACATTGTAATACTTCGTTTCCCTCAACCAAACTCAGGAATAGAATGTCTCGAGGACCTAGGAAGTAGGAAGGGACAAGACGAATGTGATGAAGCAGCGCCTTCGCATGCGTATAATGCATCACATTTGGGAAAGAGCCCCTTGCCTAGACTTACCTGTACCCTAGGAAAACGGAGAAAGAAGGAGTAAAGAAAACATAAGGAGTCAGCCTTCTCTCTGAGCCAAGTATCCGTAGGAATCAAGTCCGGAAACGGCAAGAACCTCTATTCATTTTCTGTGGTCTAGATTCACCCCACAGCGAGCATGCTTCTATGTACATCGGGCATCAGCGGTGTCTGTTCGCCTTGAAGGGGAGGCCCTCACATACCGGGGACGAAGTGTAACGAAGAGAGGGAAGACAAGTCGTAGCTGCTGGCTTGCGTACGATTTGGCCTCCTCTCGCTTCACCCCCAAAGACACGTGATAATGTATCAGCCGGATTGGATGGACCGCTGATCTGGAAGAAGGTGACCTCGATACCGTTGCGGTACCACAGGTCATGGACATACTCGAAAAGCTTGTTGAGCGAGTATCCCCTTCCTATTCCGCCGAAACCGTTCGCCCGCCTCTGAGCGTGGACGATGGCTTCGTGGTCTGTGACAAGGGCGACTCGGGCTCCGTCCGGAAGTCCCTCTCGCACCAATTGTCCTAGGGCAAGCTGAGCCGCCCGTGGCTCTGCGTGAGCCGAATGCTGAGCGTTAAAGAACCCTCGGTTTCTCACCAGCTCCGCCGAGTAAGGCGAGTTCCGGTTGAAAAAACCACGCTCCCACTTTTGCTGATAAGTGGTTACGGTTCCCTCTGCTCTGTTTCGCGCGATAGCACCCCATCCCGCGTACGATGCATCCGTAAAAACGATGGCGTCATAGTACGCCTCATCGTACGTGGGGTGCCTCTCGTCGGCGATGCGCCACCAGTCGTTCTGGTAGAGCGCTTCCCCGAGTGCTACCATCTTGGCGTGCACCCTAGCGTCGAGGTACGGGAGCTCCGAGTCCCAATCGACGCCTTCTGTGACCCTTCTGTACACCCCGCGATATGCACGCAGTAGTTGGAACGCACTCGCTGGGTTCATGCGAGTGGTGTGAAGGGCATACAGCTCTAGTGAGACTAGAGATACGAATGATCGGCAGCTGAATCTCTCTGCCTGTAGTGCTAGGCCTAACTTTGCAACGGTTTTGATGGAGTTGCGTATCCACCTCTCTCAAACCACGCGTACTCCTCCCCGAGGAAAGTTACGGCCTTTTCTGCCTCCGTTAGAAGCGCCTCGTCGCTCATCGCCATAAGTTCGTCACGGTTCGGGGACGTCAGGAGATTGGCCTCTCTCATGCGCCCCAGTATCTTCCTCACAGTGCGCACGAATTCAGCCTCCTGACCTTCCTTCGCTGCTATGAGGACGTTGTCGATCAGGGTGTGGACTGTCACCTCTGTCTCTACGTCCACGATAGTCCACGTCACGGCCTGGCCCACTGCCACGCTCCATCTTGCCCCGTCGGCAACGTCTTCAGGCGAAAGAAGTCCTTCCCTTCCGAAAGACAAACTTGTTCCTCATCTCTCCTGGTATCGGGATCGCGTCGTAGAAGGCTTCGAAGTCGATCTGCAGCATGTACTTGCACTGCCGCAGTGACTGCCTTCTGCCCAAGCGTGTCGGGTACATGACGTTGGGTACGTCGCTGGTCCGGATAGCCGTGTTGAGGTGAGGCTCGGTGATGAGCCGACGCCTGCCCTTCATCTCTGGCACCGCGAACACGTTCACACCGTGGTATCCCCAGGGAGTTTGTTCTCGCCCAGCGTATCAGCGCCGATCGCTTCAAACTTCCCCATCTCTACCGCTTGCTGGATATCCTCTCGGGAGAGCTGCGTTGGCTCTATCGTCCTCGACGTCCAAAAGCCTTCGTACGTCTGCGGATCGAAATACTTCTGCACTCCGAGTAGGAAATCCTTGGTGGCGGAACGTGCCGTTTCCATTTGAAGGACGGCGTTCATGTCCAGGAGGGTGGTGTGCTTTTCAGGTGAAGCCTCCACTTTTTCATAGGGCCTGGTGGTACCGGATTGACGACGCCCTGCATGCGTTGTATCTCCATATACAACGATACTTCGTTAATCCCCAACTCCTTGGTTGACGGAGCCTTCGAGCCTATGGATTCGGCTCGGGGGGTGGAGGAGGGCGGCGCTGTCCTGCGCCATTGCGGCCTCCCGGGTTTGATGGCGGCCAAAACCCAAGTATATCTCCAGGGTCTCGAGCCGCTTGTGCCCGGTAAGTCTCATCAGTTCCGCTGTCGGCACTCCTTCGCCGCCAGGTGATGAATCGCGCCCTCCTCACCGATGTCAGCGCTGACTCCTGTTCTCTCTCCGGAGCTGCCCGAATGCGATCCCTGAGATCCCCGTGATCCCGGGTGTTTAACAGGAACGTGGGCTCGTCTCGTAGGATCTCCTGGTACTCATCCTGATCCTGGGCCTCGTTTCCTGGTTCGTTCTCCCGTGTCGCGGGTGCGCTTGTCACGGATGTCCTTCTCGACTGTGGCCGAGTGGTGCTTTGCTGGGGCCTCGCCGGGTATGTCGTCACACCCTCGGGCAGGTACAACCCAAGCACTGCCTCAGATACAACCGTCGTGAGGCGGTAGTACGCACCATCAGCTTCTGTTACTAGCTGTGCTCCAACTCGAAAAGACATTCCCTCGATAGTGCCCGGCAAGCATCCCGCTGACGCTGCTCGAACGAACATGTGAGCGTTTGTAAGTGGCCGCTCAGCCAGTTCTCCTTCCGTGTCGCTGCCGATCCACAACGATAGAGGGAAACCCATCGCCGCAAGAGCCTCTATGACGTCTAGCGGAGTCTTCGCCCCAAAGCTGTTATGGTACACTCGATGGCCTACATTACCGATAGCTAGGGAGCGGGTGCCGTTGTCCGCCACGTTTGCGAGCGCAGTGGCGACGAGAAAATAGCCTATTCTCCTTCTTCTCGCCGCCATTGCCGACGTGCTTGCTAACGCGAGTTGCTGCTGCACCTTCAAAGACACCTCATCCACCTGAGTCTCTTGCCCAGATGAGGAATCCACCGCCTGCGTGATCGGCGCCTGCGACTCCGGTATGGTCTCCGCTTCTGGTGACAGTAGGGGGTCTACTGCTTCTTGTGTAGCGTATGTCTCTGCTACTGGTGTGTGCGGCGCCTCTTGCGTGGGTCCCTCCGATGGTGGGGGAACTGCCTCGCTGGCTGCCGGCACTCTTGTGCTGGGGGTTCGGCGCTTCGGGCCTCCTCCGTCCAGTCGTGTGTCCACCCGAAGGAGCTCGTCTTCCATGTGTCGTAGGAATACGTCCTTGGGGTCTTCTCCTTCGCGCATCTGCTGAGGAGGCTCCGTAGTCGTTCAGCAATATTGTGTGGGGATGCCACACCGACTCGGAGGAACTCCGCGAAGAAGGTGGCGGCCATGTACAGGCCGCAGTCGTCGCTCCTGGCCGCTGCCGAGGGCACCGGAGACTGGTGATGCGCAATCCTGGCCACAGCTTTTTCATGGCCCTACGCAAGTCTCTGTGCACTATCGGCGATGGTGCGGAATCTACAATTTCAAGCTCTCGTTCTTTCGCCGAGTCAACCGCAGGATACCAGCTATCCAGTGGTGGCGAATAAAGAGCGGAAAGTAGATGACCCTCTGGGAGGACAGCTGCTCACGAATCCGCGTGACGTGAGCGGGGTCAGGTAGGGAGGGTGGCGCAGGAAAGCACCTTCTCGCGCGGAAGGTACCGGGCGAAGACATCATCGAGCTCCACATTGGATGTCTTGCCATGCGCGAAGTCGCCTCCGAAAAGTAGGCGGCCTGCCGGCGGAAAAGAGGCAGGCCACTCTAGTTTTTCTCCCCTGTGTCGGGGCAATGGAGCCGTCCGGCATCTCCGTCGCTCCCCATGCCGGGGCGAAGCCCTTCTCGCCTTTCTCCTTTGGAGCAAAGTGCTGCTGGAGAGTACGAGGAACCTCCGTGGACCGAGACTTTTTGGACAGCTCCTCAATCCTTTTCTCCGCCTCCCGCAGCTTCTTCCGGAGGACCGCGTTCTCCTTCTCAAGGCTCGCTTTCGACCGACCACCCTCGCCGCCAAACAGCACAGAATCCTCCGGCCGGAAGAAGTCCTGTGGCACTTTCTCATCTGCCGACGCCTCCCTTCCACCGCCCACAAAGAGGTGACGGTGGCAGGCAATGATGTCGCTGTTGACCGACCTGCAGGATTGGGGTGGGAAGAGGGGGAAAGGAAGCTGCTCCAGGTACTTCCCGTACAGCATCTTGTCCGCACTGTCCATGTGCTGCGCGATGGCTCCGAAGTTGTGGAGCTGGTAGCGCGACATACCGGGAACGCGGAGGATGATAGCGGCGAGCAAACGACACGCCTCGGCGGGAGAGCCCTCGAAGAACAGGAGGTACTGGAGCGCCAGCACCTCAAAGGAGAGAGTGTGTCCTTCGCCTTCTCTCACCTCTCGCCGCAGCTCATCCAGCTTTGCTGCCTGGGCGTCCTTGAAGAGCGCCTCGTACGACGCCTTGTAGGTGGCCATAACCCCATCCAAGGTGCGTTCTGGGTCGCGATCTGCCCCGACATCAGCTCCACGAAAGGCGCGAAGTCGATCGACGCCACGATCGGCTGCGTCGGGGCATCCTGACGGATACCTGCCAGGATATTCTGCACCTGGGCCTGGTGCTGCTCCGCCGTCAAAGATCCTGCAGCCAATGCTGCAGCCAGCGTGTTGATCGTCGCATATGCTGTCGAAATGTCCATTTTTTTTTTTTTTGAACTCTGCAGCTGGAGGCTGAAGATCTTGAGGCTAGAGGCTATGGGTTATCACGTCAAGGGGAAACAAGGAGAAAAGGTGATAGAAAACCATCTTAGCAGCACAAGTAGGCAACACAAGAAAACAAGAGAAACGTATCGTTCCTGAGACATTGTAATACTTCGTTTCCCTCAACCAAACTCAGGAATAGAACCGCGGACGTCACCCCTGATCAGCCGGCCACACTCTCGTGTGGAGATGCGAACCTGGGAAACCAGGCCGTCGCGACTCCACCCAACACCTAATCCGGAAGGTAAGTCCAAACGCTGTGTGGATGCCGAGTCTCTGTGACGCCAAGGCCACCCACAAACGCAGCGAGTCCGACGAAGCCCTTTCACACTGGAGTGTGTACGACCGCGTGCGGCGCTTCTGCGCTGCGCTGCGTGTAACACCACCGCCCTACGATGCCTTTCCGCGTTCTTTTTGGACCGGTAGTGCCCTGCCTCATGGCTGGAGAGTGCCTCCGTGTGGCGCTGCGTGCGTGTGCCCCTTTCGGTGGCCCGCCCGCTGCCGCGTGGAGTGCTTCGGAGCCGCGTCGCCGCGCTGTGCGTTCCCAACGTGCATGCCGGCGTCGTGCCGCGACGAAGCGTGTACCCCTCATGAGTGCTGGAGCCGCTGTGGACACGGCATCCGTAGGCGCTGTGGAATGCGGGATCTGCAACTCAAACACGCTCAGGGTGGTTTCCAGATCCAGAAACGAGAGTGCTCATTTGT
This sequence comes from Vickermania ingenoplastis, assembly GCA_010157825.1. NCBI lineage: Eukaryota > Euglenozoa > Kinetoplastea > Trypanosomatida > Trypanosomatidae > Vickermania > Vickermania ingenoplastis. The sequence goes on from VFSE01000173.1 coordinate 51,802, forward strand.
GTGTGGAGCCCTTCCCCGGCTCCGTTTGCTTACCGCAGGGGATCGGCCGCTGGAAAGGAACGGGCGCACACCCAACAGACACCAGTCCTCCTCTGGTGGCGAGGACTCTGCGCTGCTTAAAGCGCACTCTCTTGAGCCACTGTACGTCCAGCTTCTTCGACGCAAAGCCCATCTCAACATAGGCGAGCGGCGCCTCTTCCGCTCCTCGGGTTTGGCTTCGAGGCGTCCCCCCGGGCACCATACTTGCTTTCGATTTTTCAAACGATACAATCAAAAACGTTTAATCCCTCAAACGGGCGTGCAGAAATGCCTTATGAATGAAGAGGGGGAGAGAGTGTGTGTGTGTGTGTGGGCTGAAGGGTGCCGGTAAGGTAAACAACACGCTCCATTTCAAAAAAGAACAAGAGGTTTGCGGCCTCCTATTTATGTGCTGTCGCCGCTGGCCGTCAAATGCACCTTTGCATCGCACCACCATTTCTATGGTTTACATTGCTGCATGGCGTGCGCTCCTGCCTCCTCCTTCTCTCTTTGGTTCGCATGGCTGTCTGCTGAACGGTGTCGGGGGGTAGACGTTTCGCACCAACAGTCTTTTTAGTTCTTTTTTCTTTCTTTCGTTACTCTACTCGTAATGAGCTCCCGTGCTACCACCGCCCACGCCCACGCCGACCCAAATGGCGCCGGCAGCGACGCCGTGCTGCTGCGGCTGGTGGGGATGGTGCAGAGCCTGGGCGAGGAGCTGCGGGATGTGCGGCAGGCGCAGCAGACGATGGAAGGCGAGCTGGCCGATATCAAGAACTCGCAGTCGCAGGGCCAGCAGGCGCAGCAGACGATGGAAGGCGAGCTGGCCGATATCAAGAACTCGCAGTCGCAGGTCCAGCAGGCGCAGAAGACGATGGAAGGCGAGCTGGCCGATATCAAGAACTCGCAGTCGCAGGTCCGGCAGGCGCAGCAGACGATGGAAGGCGAGCTGGCCGATATCAAGAACTCGCAGTCGCAGGTCCGGCAGGCGCAGGACAGGGCGGCGGAGCAGATGGGGCAGGTCCAGCAGGCGCAGGAGGACATGAAGAAGCTCCTGTTGGAGGCGAAGAAGACGATGGAAGGGCAGCACGCAACGACCCTGAACGAGGAGCTGGCGTGGACGGTGTGCCGCAACGGCAATGCGGTGAGCGTGGCCGAGGTGAACGCCCTGCTGGACCGCGGGCGGACCTGTATCGCTACCAGCTGCCTCGGCCCTTCCGCGCTGCGACCGCTGCGCCGTGCCGCCGTCCGGCGCTGCACGCGCTGATCGCCCTCGGGCATTTGGAGGCGGTGGAGGCGGTGATGGCGCACCCTCGCGTGGTGGACCTGACGAGCGTGGACGAGCTGGGCTGCAGCCCGCTGCACGTGCTGGCGAGTGCGTGCCCTGGCGAGGACGCAAAAGTAGCGGACATGCTGGCGGCGATGCTGGCCCGGGACCGCGACCCCAGTATGAGGACGGTGGTGGACTGGGCGCAGGAGGGGGCGTGCCGCGACGGGCAGCGGCTCGACTTCTTGAGCGCCGCCGCCGCGGCGGGCCGCCTGTCCCTCCTGCTGCCGGAGCTCCTTGCGGCGAGGGTGCCGCACTACAACTGCCGGCCCAACTTCACCCTGGAGCTGAAGGTGGTGCCGCAGGCGGAGGACTGGGCGCGTCTGAGCGACGAGCACAAGAGGGCGTGTGCCTATTACAAGGTGTTGGAGAAGCAGCAAGCCACCGCTGATCTCGTAGCCCTCCTCAAGTCCTGCGAGTGGAAGCCGCAGTCGAGTGCCGCCACGCTGCAGCGCCTCAGGGAGCTCGCTCTCCTCGGTGCGGATGTGATGCACGCAGTCCCCAGTGCCCCGGAATGGAGTGGTCCAGCCCCCATCTTGTCGTACTTTATCTTCATGGGTCCCATGGAGGTGGTGGAGTGTCTGCTGCAGACATCCCACCCCATCGACTTCACCGTGGGGGATGAGTATGGCGACACACCGCTGCACTTCGTCACCTGGGGATGGCCTTACACTGCCAACAAGACGGAGGAGGAGGTCCGCCGGCTGCTGCGCCTCCTGCTGGATCGCATCGAGCAGCACCCCCCAGCAGGACGTCGTGGACTGGGGGAGGAAGAAAAATATTGGAGATGAGCCGATTTCCTGGGCAGCAGACTGTGGTCATCTCGCCCCCTTTGTGGAAGTGGTGTTCCACGAGCGGCCGGTGCCGTACTTCACCGACCACCCGGGGAAGATCCAAATCACCGAGAGGGCCAACCGTTCGGATGTGGATCGACTGCCTGAGGCGGATCTCAAGCGGTTTGACTTCACCAAAGGTATCGATGAGGAGGCGTAAACCACCACCACGCACAAAAAAAAAATAGAAGGACGGCTGAGAAAGAAAAGGGGCCGCCGCCGCCGCGGCAGCATAATACAACCAGCGCGACGGGAGCTGCGGCAGCGGCGCGTCCGGCAGGAGCCGGCGTGCGCCACGTATGGTACGGGCCTCGGCGGGGCGTGCGTGGGGGCGGCTCCTTGTTCATTGGCGCCTGTCTGCGCGACGGCGGGCCGCGTAGCCGGGGGAGGCGTTGCGCCACTGCCTCTCCTCCTTTGTGGTGTGCCGGTTCTTTTTCTGTGGCTGCGGCGAGGAGATGCTTTTTATTTTTGGCGTTTGAACGATTTCAATCATTTTTTTTCTGCCTTTAGGAATGTTATTGTTATTCTTGTTATTATTCTTGTTATTGTTTTGTTCATGATCGCTGTACGTTTTGTTCCTTCTACGTTGTTTATGCTGTCGGCTGTGCCGCATACCTCACTCCTCCACCCATCCCTCGAGGAGCTCACATGGCCCACCCCTTCGCGGGGCCCTCTGTATCCATCTCTATCTCCATCTGTGCGTCATACAGGATCATCTGGCTTGTTGCTCTCATTCTATTTTTTCTTTTCTTTTTAAGTATTTCTCTATTGCTGTTCTTCACACCCCACACACCGCCACATATGTAGAGCAGCGGTTGCTCCACTCGCTCTAGGGATCCCATGAGAGCGTGCCGCTCGCTAGCAGGAACAAGTGCGCCTGGCTGTTTCCAAACAACGAGCAGAAGAGATCATCAAGAGACGGCCGAGCAGCCTCCTTCGCCCGGCGTGCCGAGGGCTCTTCACCAGGTGTGTGTGGACGATGCCGATCAGCACCACCACACACCCGGTAGCCCCTTCAGCAGCTTGGCCCTCCACATCTCTCCTCTTGTGCGGCACGTGTGAGGCGATTAGTACTTATGCAATGGACCTCGTTGGAAAGACTTGTCGGCACGTTGTTTGCCTCCAGGCAGCCCGGCGCCTCCGCCAGAGTGGTGTGTAGAGGCACATTAGCTGCTGCCTGCCACCGTGTCGGGCTCTCCTTGTGTGCGGTGCTGCCGAGCGCAACCCTTTGCCCTGCTCGGTTTGTGTTGGGTCAACACGGCTGGGCAAACGGAAGGGAAGCTCCGCAGCCTCCTCTCTGGTGGTCCGCAGCAGGTGCATCCTTGCAGGCGGACCGCGTACTCACCACCGTAGCTAGCTGGGCAGATGGTTCGAACGGCATCCCACCACCGATGCGCAGATGGGGCAGCGAGGTGCCAGACATGGACGAAGCGGTACGCCCACACGATGCCGATGCAGCCAGCATCCCTGCGAGGGGGGCACCTTGGTGTTGCCTTGTCTCCGCTCTCACGCGTGCCTCACGGTATTCTGACGCGTCGTCCCACATAGCGATCTGTCGCTCTTTCAGTGTATCCAAGTGGGTGGGGCGCGTGGGTCTCGCCCGCCTCGTCCGTGTCTGGAGCCCTCGCCCGGCTCCGGTTGCTTACCGCAGGGGATCGGCCGCTGGAAAGGAACGGGCGCACACCCAACAGACACATTACGGGCGTATCGCACAGACCGGCTGCACTCATCGCACCGACCGGCTGCACCCATCGCACCGACCGGCTGCACTTCGCCATATTCTTGAATGGTGTAGCAGGCGAAGGGGTGTATGCGGCGTTGTGCTTCTATTGGATGGAGTAGGTGCGCGCCTGAATGCCGCATGTGGTCAAGGATTTCATAGTGGGAGTACAATCTGGCGGGATACATTGGGCATTTTGAGGAGCCTTCCCGGGCACCGCAAACGACTGCCGTGCTGTCACGTCGAATCCGCAGAGACGTGGGCAACCCATATTCGAGCTGCGAAGAGAGCGCAAAGTGCTGCGCAGGATTCCTGCGGAGACGCAGGAACACTATCGAACCACGAGTAGCAACGGCATTCAGTGCCGCGCTTGTGAAACCAGCTGTTACTAGCGAGATGAACTCTCCCGCTCCGGCGTCATGAAAAAGAGCGGCTTCCCCAACCACCCCTGCTGGAAGCGGTGCAAGCTAGGCCTTGGCGCTTCGCCACGTCCGTCACCAACGTGGAAAGAGAAGCGCGCAGGAGCCGGGGGAATCCGTCGCGGGCGGTTCGCCATCAGTATGTCGTTGGGATTTCGACCGAACAATCTTCTACGTCTTCGTATTAGCAAAGATTCATGCCTGCTGCCGCTCTGTCTCGCGCCGTTCTCCTCCCCAGGGGTTCGGATGTGTTGTCTATTCACACATCGACTCCCCTCGGGGAGGCGGGCGCCTCGCGATTGGGTGCCGCACGGGATCGCGCGCCGGCCGAAGCCAAACAACGGAGCTGCACAATCTCTGGGCGTTAGTGATGTGCCATGGGCCGCCGCCGTTAGTTACTACCCCCAACCCCAACACGGAGATAACAGCACGGACTGCGGATACAGTCGAAATACCTATATGCAGCGGCACTTGGGGTTCATACACCTCGGTTTCGTTGTTTCGCTTGGTTGTTAGCGGTTGTGCAAGTATTTTTCCTGCCCGTGCCGCATCGAACCATTCTAAAGGGCATAATATGGAGGTGGGGAGGCCAAGAAGCCAGTTAGCATATACCGAATAGTGCTTCGCCTTGGCGCTTTTCCATCCAAATTTGCCGCATCGTTCCCATTCGCAGCGGGGGCGGGCGGGCGCATATCCACGTAGGCCTTGGATGGGGGGTGGGAGGCACCACAAAAAACGGGATCTCCGGCAGGTCTCTCTGCTACCAGGGCCTTGCTGCGTGAAGCACTTCCTCCACTGGAGCTCGTTCCGCGCGGGAAGCTCTTGGAAGAGCACAGCGGCGGGGCGCCGCGGGTTGTGGTGTGGGTGGCGATGGCGGGGAGGCAAATCGGCAAGAGAGAAAAAGGTATGCGTTCCATTCCCTGCTTGGGGCGTAGGGTCTCAAACTTGTGCGCGCAAACGCGGGCATTCAGAGGAGGACGTCATCACAGCGCACCTCAAACAACAACAGCGACAATAACACCTCGATTATAGTTGATACAGGCGCACAATAAAATACAGAAAAAGACGTGGTGGGGGTGCGGGGTCTGCTCTCCACGAGGTGTTCGCTATACGAAACGCCTTCGGACGAATGCGATATCTGGGGGCCCCCGCCCTCGCCACTAGGCTGAAACGCTGGTGTTGGTATGCTACGCGGCAGGGTGGGCACTCGCAGAGGGCGAGCCAGCAGAGGGTGAGCCAGCAGAGGAGCACACATCCCTCCTTCCTCTCTCCCTCTTTCTTTTCATTAGGTAGACAGAATCCTCCCGCAATGTCTCGAGGACCTAGGAAGTAGGAAGGGACAAGACGAATGTGATGAAGCAGCGCCTTCGCATGCGTATAATGCATCACATTTGGGAAAGAGCCCCTTGCCTAGACTTACCTGTACCCTAGGAAAACGGAGAAAGAAGGAGTAAAGAAAACATAAGGAGTCAGCCTTCTCTCTGAGCCAAGTATCCGTAGGAATCAAGTCCGGAAACGGCAAGAACCTCTATTCATTTTCTGTGGTCTAGATTCACCCGAACAAGGGGCGATCGCATTCAGTTATCTTTATGGTTTGGCGTTCCCGGCTCTTTGTCTCATTATTTCCTTCGTTTTGAGGCATTTTCATCTCTTCTTCTTGGAGCACGGGAACTAAAATATTTTAAAAATAGTTTTTTTTTTTTTTTTTTGACTCTGCAGCTGGAGGCTGAAGATCTTGAGGCTAGAGGCTATGGGTTATCACGTCAAGGGGAAACAAGGAGAAAAGGTGATAGAAAACCATCTTAGCAGCACAAGTAGACAACACAAGAAAACAAGAGAAACGTATCGTTCCTGAGACATTGTAATACTTCGTTTCCCTCAACCAAACTCAGGAATAGAATGTCTCGAGGACCTAGGAAGTAGGAAGGGACAAGACGAATGTGATGAAGCAGCGCCTTCGCATGCGTATAATGCATCACATTTGGGAAAGAGCCCCTTGCCTAGACTTACCTGTACCCTAGGAAAACGGAGAAAGAAGGAGTAAAGAAAACATAAGGAGTCAGCCTTCTCTCTGAGCCAAGTATCCGTAGGAATCAAGTCCGGAAACGGCAAGAACCTCTATTCATTTTCTGTGGTCTAGATTCACCCCACAGCGAGCATGCTTCTATGTACATCGGGCATCAGCGGTGTCTGTTCGCCTTGAAGGGGAGGCCCTCACATACCGGGGACGAAGTGTAACGAAGAGAGGGAAGACAAGTCGTAGCTGCTGGCTTGCGTACGATTTGGCCTCCTCTCGCTTCACCCCCAAAGACACGTGATAATGTATCAGCCGGATTGGATGGACCGCTGATCTGGAAGAAGGTGACCTCGATACCGTTGCGGTACCACAGGTCATGGACATACTCGAAAAGCTTGTTGAGCGAGTATCCCTTCCTATTCCGCCGAAACCGTTCGCCCGCCTCTGAGCGTGGACGATGGCTTCGTGGTCTGTGACAAGGGCGACTCGGGCTCCGTCCGGAAGTCCCTCTCGCACCAATTGTCCTAGGGCAAGCTGAGCCGCCCGTGGCTCTGCGTGAGCCGAATGCTGAGCGTTAAAGAACCCTCGGTTTCTCACCAGCTCCGCCGAGTAAGGCGAGTTCCGGTTGAAAAAACCACGTTCCCACTTTTGCTGATAAGTGATTACGGTTCCTCTGCTCTGTTTCGCGCGATAGCACCCCATCCCGCGTACGATGCATCCGTAAAACGATGGCGTCATAGTACGCCTCATCGTACGTGGGGTGCCTCTCGTCGGCGATGCGCCACCAGTCGTTCTGGTAGAGCGCTTCCCCGAGTGCTACCATCTTGGCGTGCACCCTAGCGTCGAGGGGAGCTCCGAGTCCCAATCGACGCCTTCTGTGACCCTTCTGTACACCCCGCGATATGCACGCAGTAGTTGGAACGCACTCGCTGGGTTCATGCGAGTGGTGTGGAGGCATACAGCTCTAGTGAGACTAGAGATACGAATGATCGGCAGCTGAATCTCTCTGCCTGTAGTGCTAGGCCTAACTTTGCAACGGTTTTGATGGAGTTGCGTATCCACCTCTCCCTCAAACCACGCGTACTCCTCCCGAGGAAAGTTACGGCCTTTTCTGCCTCCGTTAGAAGCGCCTCGTCGCTCATCGCCATAAGTTCGTCACGGTTCGGGGACGTCAGGAGATTGGCCTCTCTCATGCGCCCCAGTATCTTCCTCACTGTGCGCACGAATTCAGCCTCCTGACCTTCCTTCGCTGCTATGAGGACGTTGTCGATCAGGGTGTGGACTGTCACCTCTGTCTCTACGTCCACGATAGTCCACGTCACGGCCTGGCCCACTGCCACGCTCCATCTTGCCCCGTCGGCAACGTCTTCAGGCGAAAGAAGTCCTTCCCTTCCGAAAGACAAACTTGTTCCTCATCTCTCCTGGTATCGGGATCGCGTCGTAGAAGGCTTCGAAGTCGATCTGCAGCATGTACTTGCACTGCCGCAGTGACTGCCTTCTGCCCAAGCGTGTCGGGTACATGACGTTGGGTACGTCGCTGGTCCGGATAGCCGTGTTGAGGTGAGGCTCGGTGATGAGCCGACGCCTGCCCTTCATCTCTGGCACCGCGAACACGTTCACACCGTGGTATCCCCAGGGGAGTTTGTTCTCGCCCAGCGTATCAGCGCCGATCGCTTCAAACTTCCCCATCTCTACCGCTTGCTGGATATCCTCTCGGGATAGCTGTGTTGGCTCTATCGTCCTCGACGTCCAAAAGCCTTCGTACGTCTGCGGATCGAAATACTTCTGCACTCCAAGTAGGAAATCCTTGGTGGCGGAACGTGCCGTTTCCATTTGAAGGACGGCGTTCATGTCCAGGAGGGTGGTGTGCTTTTCAGGTGAAGCCTCCACTTTTTCATAGGGCCTGGTGGTGCCGGATTAACGACGCCCTGCATGCGTTGTATCTCCATATACAACGATACTTCGTTAATCCCCAACTCCTTGGTTGACGGAGCCTTCGAGCCTATGGATTCGGCTCGGGGTGGTGGAGGAGGGCGGCGCTGTCCTGCGCCATTGCAGCCTCCCGGGTTTGATGGCGGCCAAAACCCAAGTATATCTCCAGGGTCTCGAGCCGCTTGTGCCCGGTAAGTCTCATCAGTTCCGCTGTCGGCACTCCCTTCGCCGCCAGGTGATGAATCGCGCCCTCCTCACCGATGTCAGCGCTGACTCCTGTTCTCTCCGGAGAGCTGCCCGAATGCGATCCCTGAGATCCTCGTGATCCGGGAAAAGCTTCCGCTCCGGGGGAGTCCTCGCCAGGATCCTGGAGAGGTCGTTCGCTTGCTCCACTCTCAGCGTTGAGCCGGCCGCGTAAACCCCTCTGAACTTCGCTCCCTTCCCGTAGCGCTGGGTCACCACTAGGCCGTACGTCCCGTCCTCTCGGATCCTTCTCGAGACGAATGTCTCGCTGGCGGAGATACGCCACATCCCCGGCCCTCGCTGCCAGACACCACATCATGGCCAAGAAGAGCTGCCCTCGGGCTGCTGCGACTCAGAGAGCGGACCGCCTCGCTGCACTGTGCAAGGGTCACCGGTGATGCTGGCTCCGACGGACTCTCCTCATCATCCGCACGATTGTCTTCTTCGCCGTGTTCCACTCGGGGAACTCGTTGAGGTGCACACCGTGGGACTCCGTTGTGTAGAGGGAAGGTTCCGCAGGGCTCCTGCCATCGACGACAACTCCTTGTCCACTGTCGCTGGGCGCCACCCTCTCGCCTTGGCATCCATCAGGACGCATCGGATCGTCGCCGCTGCGATGTTCTGCCCTAAGTACTCCACGGGCATCGCTTGCAGCTTTCGTAGGCAGCGGATGTGGTGGTAACGTGTTGGCTTGCTGACGGCGTTCCATGAGACCATCTCCTGGTGTGGAGGCTTGTGGCTGAATATGTGCCAAGTCCTGGGGCAGGTAACCGAGCCTCTTGGCGGGCTGCCCTCGCTGTTTAACAGGAACGTGGGCTCGTCTCGTAGGATCTCCTGGTACTCATCCTGATCCTGGGCCTCGTTTCCTGGTTCGTTCTCCCGTGTCGCGGGTGCGCTTGTCACGGATGTCCTTCTCGATTGTGGCCGGGTGGTGCTTTGCTGGGGCCTCGCCGGGTATGTCGTCACACCCTCGGGCAGGTACAACCCAAGCACTGCCTCAGATACAACCGTCGTGAGGCGGTAGTACGCACCATCAGCTTCTGTTACTAGCTGTGCTCCAACTCGAAAAGACATTCCCTCGATAGTGCCCGGCAAGCATCCCGCTGACGCTGCTCGAACGAACATGTGAGCGTTTGTAAGTGGCCGCTCAGCCAGTTCTCCTTCCGTGTCGCTGCCGATCCACAACGATAGAGGGAAACCCATCTTCGCAAGAGCCTCTATGACGTCTCGCGGAGTCTTCGCCCCAAAGCTGTTATGGTACACTCGATGGCCTACATTACCGATAGCTAGGGAGCGGGTGCCGTTGTCCGCCACGTTTGCGAGCGCAGTGGCGACGAGAAAATAGCCTATTCTCCTTCTTCTCGCCGCCATTGCCGACGTGCTTGCTAACGCGAGTTGCTGCTGCACCTTCAAAGACACCTCATCCACCTGAGTCTCTTGCCCAGATGAGGAATCCACCGCCTGCGTGATCGGCGCCTGCGACTCCGGTATGGTCTCCGCTTCTGGTGACAGTAGGGGGTCTACTGCTTCTTGTGTAGCGTATGTCTCTGCTACTGGTGTGTGCGGCGCCTCTTGCGTGGGTCCCTCCGATGGTGGGGCACAGCCTCGCTGGCTGCCGGCACTCTTGTGCTGGGGGTTCGGCGCTTCGGGCCTCCTCCGTCCAGTCGTGTGTCCACCCGAAGGAGCTCGTCTTCCATGTGTCGTAGGAATACGTCCTTGGGGGTCTTCTCCTTCGCGCATCTGCTGAGGAGGCTCCGTAGTCGTTCAGCAATATTGTGTGGGGATGCCACACCGACTCGGAGGAACTCCGCGAAGAAGGTGGCGGCCATATACAGGCCGCAGTCGTCGCTCCCTGGCCGCTGCCGAGGGCACCGGAGACTGGTGATGCGCAATCCTGGCCACAGCTTTTTCATGGCCCTACGCAAGTCTCTGTGCACTATCGGCGATGGTGCGGAATCTACCAAGCTCTCGTTCTTTCGCCGAGTCAACCGCAGGATACCAGCTATCCAGTGGTGGCGAATAAAGAGCGGAAAGTAGATGACCCTCTGGGACAGCTGCTCACGAATCCGCGTGACGTGAGCGGGGTCAGGTAGGGAGGGTGGCGCAGGAAAGCACCTTCTCGCGCGGAAGGTACCGGGCGAAGACATCATCGAGCTCCACATTGGATGTCTTGCCATGCGCGAAGTCGCCTCCGAAAAGTAGGCGGCCTGCCGGCGGAAAAGAGGCAGGCCACTCTAGTTTTTTCTCCCCTGTGTCGGGGCAATGGAGCCGTCCGGCATCTCCGTCGCTCCCCATGCCGGGGCGAAGCCCTTCTCGCCTTTCTCCTTTGGAGCAAAGTGCTGCTGGAGAGTACGAGGAACCTCCGTGGACCGAGACTTTTTGGACAGCTCCTCAATCCTTTCTCCGCCTCCCGCAGCTTCTTCCGGAGGACCGCGTTCTCCTTCTCAAGGCTCGCTTTCGACCGACCACCCTCGCCGCCAAACAGCACAGAATCCTCCGACCGGAAGAAGTCCTGTGGCACTTTCTCATCTGCCGACGCCTCCCTTCCACCGCCCACAAAGAGGTGACGGTGGCAGGCAATGATGTCGCTGTTGACCGACCTGCAGGATTGGGGTGGGAAGAGGGGGAAAGGAAGCTGCTCCAGGTACTTCCCGTACAGCATCTTGTCCGCACTGTCCATGTGCTGCGCGATGGCTCCGAAGTTGTGGAGCTGGTAGCGCGACATACCGGGAACGCGGAGGATGATAGCGGCGAGCAAACGACACGCCTCGGCGGGAGAGCCCTCGAAGAACAGGAGGTACTGGAGCGCCAGCACCTCAAAGGAGAGAGTGTGGCGTCCTTCGCCTTCTCTCACCTCTCGCCGCAGCTCATCCAGCTTTGCTGCCTGGGCGTCCTTGAAGAGCGCCTCGTACGACGCCTTGTAGGTGGCCATAACCCCCATCCAAGGTGCGTTCTGGGTCGCGATCTGCCCCGACATCAGCTCCACGAAAGGCGCGAAGTCGATCGACGCCACGATCGGCTGCGTCGGGGCATCCTGACGGATACCTGCCAGGATATTCTGCACCTGGGCCTGGTGCTGCTCCGCCGTCAAAGATCCTGCAGCCAATGCTGCAGCCAGCGTGTTGATCGTCGCATATGCTGTCGAAATGTCCATTTTTTTTTTTTTTGAACTCTGCAGCTGGAGGCTGAAGATCTTGAGGCTAGAGGCGGGTTATCACGTCAAGGGAAACAAGGAGAAAAGGTGATAGAAAACCATCTTAGCAGCACAAGTAGACAACACAAGAAAACAAGAGAAACGTATCGTTCCTGAGACATTGTAATACTTCGTTTCCCTCAACCAAACTCAGGAATAGAACGACATCGCCCCTGCGTACCATTCCTACTAAAAAATCTCCCCGCCACGAGCAAATACAACGGGATCGTTGGGATATGTTTTTCACATAACAGCTTTAGTGCATACGACCACACTTTGCTGAGAACACTCTATCCCGTTCGATTTGTTAAGTTAAGCAGTCACAGGCTTAGTTAGTACTGAGATCAGTGATGACTCGGGAACCCTGAGTGCCGTATGCCCCAAAACATTTCTCTTTCCTGTCCTTCTTCCCACCCACGCTCAGGCAGCAAATCTCGAACCGCGGACGTCACCCCTGATCAGCCGGCCACTTTCTCGTGTGGAGATGCGAGCCTGGGAAACCAGGCCGTCGCGACTCCACCCAACACCTAATCCGGAAGGTAAGTCCAAACGCTGTGTGGATGCCGAGTCTCTGTGACGCCAAGGCTACCCACAAACGCAGCGAGTCCGACGAAGCCCTTTCACACCGGAGTGTGTACCGCGTGCGGCGCTTCTGCGCTGCGCTGCGTGTACCACCACCGCCCTACGATGCCTTTCCGCGTTCTTTTTGGACCGGTAGTGCCCTGCCTCATGGCTGGAGAGTGCCTCCGTGTGGCGCTGCGTGCGTGTGCCCCTTTCGGTGGCCCGCCCGCTGCCGCGTGGAGTGCTTCGGAGCCGCGTCGCCGCGCTGTGCGTTCCCAACGTGTGCATGCCGGCGTCGTGCCGCGACGAAGCCGTGTACCCCTCATGAGTGCTGGAGCCGCTGTGGACACGGCATCCGTAGGCGCTGTGGAATGCGGGCTCTGCAACTCAAACACGCTCAGGGTGGTTTCCAGATCCAGAAACGAGAAGTGCTCATTTGTGTGTGGAGTCCTTCCCCGGCTCCGTTTGCTTACCGCAGGGGATCGGCCGCTGGAAAGGAACGGGCGCACACCCAACAGACACCAGTACTCCTCCGGTGGCGAGGACTCTGCGCTGCTTAAAGCGTACTCTCTTGAGCCGCTGTACGTCCAGCTTCTTCGACGCAACGCCCATCTCAACATAGGCGAGCGGCGCCTCTTCCGCACCTCGGGTTTGGCTTCGAGGCGTCCCCCCGGGCACCATACTTGCTTTCGATTTTTCAAACGATACAATCAAAAACGTTTAATCCGTCAAACGGGCGTGCAGAAATGCCTTATGAATGAAGGGGGGGAGAGAGTGTGTGTGTGTGTGGGCTGAAGGGTGCCGGTAAGGTAAACAACACGCTCCATTTCAAAAAAGAACAAGAGGTTTGCGGCCTCCTATTTATGTGCTGTCGCCGCTGGCCGTCAAATGCACCTTTGCATCGCACCACCATTTCTATGGTTTACATTGCTGCATGGCGTGCGCTCCTGCCTCCTCCTTCTCTCTTTGGTTCGCATGGCTGTCTGCTGAACGGTGTCGGGGGATAGACGTTTCGCACCAGCAGTCTTTTTCGTTCTTTTTTTTTCTTTCGTTACCCTACAATGAGCCTTGTGCCACCGCCCACGCCCACGCCGACCAAATGGCGCCGGCAGCGCGCGTGCTGCTGCGGCTGGTGGGGATGGTGCAGAGCCTGGGCGAGCTGCGGGATGCGGCAGGCGCAGCAGACGATGGAAGGCGAGCTGGCCGATATCAAGAACTCGCAGTCGCAGGTCCGGCAGGCGCAGGAGACGATGGAAGGCGAGCTGGCCGATATCAAGAACTCGCAGTCGCAGGTCCGGCAGGCGCAGGACAGGGCGGCGGAGCAGATGGGGCAGGTCCAGCAGGCGCAGGAGGACATGAAGAAGCTCCTGTTGGAGGCGAAGAAGACGATGGAAGGGCAGCACGCAACGACCCTGAACGAGGAGCTGGCGTGGGCGGTGTGCCGCAACGGCAATGCGGTGAGCGTGGCCGAGGTGAACGCCCTGCTGGACCGCGGGCGGACCTGTATCGCTACCAGCTGCCTCGGCCCTTCCGCGCTGCGACCGCTGCGCCGTGCCGCCGTCCGGCGCTGCACGCGCTGATCGCCCTCGGGCATTTGGAGGCGGTGGAGGCGGTGATGGCGCACCCTCGCGTGGTGGACCTGACGAGCGTGGACGAGCTGGCTGCAGCCCGCTGCACGTGCTGGCGAGTGCGTGCCCTGGCGAGGACGCAAAAGTAGCGGACATGCTGGCGGCGATGCTGGCCCGGGACCGCGACCCCAGTATGAGGACGGTGGTGGACTGGGCGCAGGAGGGGGCGTGCCGCGACGGGCAGCGGCTCGACTTCTTGAGCGCCGCCGCCGCGGCGGGCCGCCTGTCCCTCCTGCTGCCGGAGCTCCTTGCGGCGAGGGTGCCGCACTACAACTGCCGGCCCAACTTCACCCTGGAGCTGAAGGTGCCGCAGGCGGAGGACTGGGCGCGTCTGAGCGACGAGCACAAGAGGGCATGTGCGTATTACAAGGTGTGGAGCAGCAGCAGCAGCAAGCCACACCTAATCTCGTAGCCCTCCTCGAGTCCTGCGTGGAAGCCGCAGTCGAGTGCCGCCACGCTGCAGCGCCTCAGGGAGCTCGCTCTCCTCGGTGCCGATGTGATGCACGTAGTCCCCAGTGCCCCGGGATGGAGTGGCCCAGCCCCCATCTTGTCGTACTTTATCCGGGTCCCATGGAGGTGGTGGAGTGTCTGCTGCAGACATCCCACCCCATCGACTTCACCGTGGGGGATAAGAATGGATTCACACCGCTGCACTACGTCGTCTGGGGATGGTCTGTCTCAACACCGGAGGAGGTCCGCCGGCTGCTGCGCCTCCTGCTGGATCGCATCGAGCAGCACCCCAGCAGGACGTCGTGGACTGGGGGAGGAAGAGCAATTATGGACATGAGCCGATTTCCTTTGCAGCACGCTGTGGTCATCTCGCCCCCTTTGTGGAAGTGGTGTTCCACGAGCGGCCGGTGCCGTACTTCACCGACCACCCGGGGAAGATCCAAATCACCGAGAGGGCCAACCGTTCGGATGTGGATCGACTGCATGAGGCGGATCTCAAGCGGTTCGACTTCACCAAAGGTATCAATGAGAATAAGTAAACCACCAACACACGCACAAAAAAAAATAGAAGGACGGCTGAGAAAGAAAAGGGGCCGCCGCCGCGGCAGCAACATAATACAACCAGCGCGACGGGAGCTGCGGCAGCGGAGCGTCCGGCAGGAGCCGGCGTGCGCCACGTATGGTACGGGCCTCGGCGGGGCGTGCGTGGGGGGCGGCTCCTTGTTCATTGGCGCCTGTCTGCGCGACGGCGGGCCGCGTGGCCGGGGGAGGCGCTGCGCCACTGCCTCTCCTCCTTTGTGGTGTGCCGGTTCTTTTTCTGTGGCTGCGGCGAGGAGATGCTTTTTATTTTTGGCGTTTGAACGATTTCAATCATTTTTTTCTGCCTTTAGGAATGTTATTGTTATTATTATTATTATTCTTGTTATTGTTTTGTTCATGATCGCTGTACGTTTTTTTTTCCTGGTCTGTTGTTTATGCTGCCGGCTGTGCCGCATACCTCACTCCTCCATCCATCCCTCACGGAGCTCACACGGCCCACCCCTTCGCGGGGCCCTCTGTATCCATCTCTATCTCCATCTGTGCGTCATACAGGATCATCTGGCTTGTTGTTCTCATTCTATTTTTTCTTTTCTTTTTTAAGTATGTCTCTATTGCTGTTCTTCACACCCCACACACCGCCACATATGTAGAGCAGCGGTTGCTCCACTCGCTCTAGGGATCCCATGGGAGCGTGCCGCTCGCCAGCAGGAACAAGTACGCCTGGCTGTTTCCAAACAACGAGCAGAAGAGATCATCATGGAGCGGCCGAGCAGCCTCCTTCGCCCGGCGTGCCGAGGGCTCTTCACCAGGTGTGTGTGGACGATGCCGATCCGCACCACCACACACCCGGTAGCCCCTTCAGCAGCTTGGCCCTCCACATCTCTCCTCTTGTCCAGCACGTGTGAGGCGATTAGTACTTATGCAATGGACCTCGTTGGAAAGACTTGTCGGCACGTTGTTTGCCTCCAGGCAGCCCGGCGCCTCCGCCAGAGTGGTGTGTAGAGGCACATTAGCTGCTGCCTGCCACCGTGTCGGGCTCTCCTTGTGTGCGGTGATGCCGAGCGCAACCCTTTGCCCTGCTCGGTTTGTGTTGGGTCAACACGGCTGGGCAAACGGAAGGGGAAGCTCCGCAGCCTCCTCTCTGGTGGTCCGCAGCAGGTGCATCCTTGCAGCCGGACCGCGTACTCACCACCGTGGCTAGCTGGGCAGATGGTTCGAACGGCATCCCACCACCGATGCGCAGATGGGGCAGCGAGGTGCCAGACATGGACGAAGCGGTACGCCCACACGATGCCGATGCAGCCAGCATCCCTGCGGGGGGGGGGGGGGAGGCACCTTGGTGTTGCTGTGTCTCCGCTCTCACGCGTGCCCCACGGTATTCCGACGCGTCGTCCCACATAGAGATCTGTCGCTCTTTCGGTGAATCCAAGTGGGTGGGGCGCGTGGGTCTCGCCCGCCTCGTCCGTGTCTGGAGCCCTCGCCCGGCTCCGGTTGCTTACCGCAGGGGATCGGCCGCTGAAAAGGAACGGGCGCACACCCAACAGACACCAGTCCTCCTCCGGTGGCGAGGACTCTGCGCTGCTTGAAGCGCACTCTCTTGAGCCGCTGTACGTCCACCTTCTTCGACGCAACGCCCATCTCAACATAGGCGAACGGCGCCTCTTCCGCACCTCGGGTTTGGCTTCGAGGCCTCCCCCCGAGCACCATACTTGCTTTCCATTTTTCAAACGATACAATCAAAAACGTTTAATTTGTCAAACGGGCGTGCGGAAATGCCTTATGAATGAAGAGGGGGAGAGTGTGTGTGTGTGTGGGCTGAAGGGTGCCGGTAAGGTAAACAACACGCTCCATTTCAAAAAAGAACACGAGGTTTGCGGCCTCCTATTTATGTGCTGTCGCCGCTGGCCGTCAAATGCACCTTTGCATCGCACCACCATTTCTATGGTTTACATTGCTGCATGGCGTGCGCTCCTGCCTCCTCCTTCTCTCTTGGTTCGCATGGCTGTCTGCTGAACGGTGTCGGGGGATAGACGTTTCGCACCAACAGTCTTTTTCGTTCTTTTTCTTTCTTTCGTTACTCTACTCGTAATGAGCTCCCGTGCTACCACCGCCCACGCCCACGCCGACCCGAATAGTGCCGGCAGCGACGCCGTGCTGCTGCGGCTGGTGGGGATGGTGCAGAGCCTGGGCGAGGAGCTGCGGGATGTGCGGCAGGCGCAGCAGACGATGGAAGGCGAGCTGGCCGATATCAAGAACTCGCAGTCGCAGGTCCAGCAGGCGCAGCAGACGATGGAAGGCGAGCTGGCCGATATCAAGAACTCGCAGTCGCAGGTCCAGCAGGCGCAGAAGACGATGGAAGGCGAGCTGGCCGATATCAAGAACTCGCAGTCGCAGGTCCAGCAGGCGCAGCAGACGATGGAAGGCGAGCTGGCCGATATCAAGAACTCGCAGTCGCAGGTCCAGCAGGCGCAGGAGGACATGAGGAGGCTCCTGTTGGAGGCGAAAAAGACGATGGAAGGGCAGCACGCAACGACCCTGAACGAGGAGCTGGCGTGGACGGTGTGCCGCAACGGCAATGCGGTGAGCGTGGCCGAGGTGAACGCCCTGCTGGACCGCGGGGCGGACCTGTATCGCTACCAGCTGCCTCGGCCCTTCCGCGCTGCGGCCGCTGCGCCGTGCCGCCGTCCGGCGCTGCACGCGCTGATCGCCCTCGGGCATTTGGAGGCGGTGGAGGCGGTGATGGCGCACCCTCGCGTGGTGGACCTGACGAGCGTGGACGAGCTGGGCTGCAGCCCGCTGCACGTGCTGGCGAGTGCGTGCCCTGGCGAGGACGCAAAAGTAGCGGACATGCTGGCGGCGATGCTGGCCCGGGACCGCGACCCCAGTATGAAGACGGTGGTGGACTGGGCGCAGGAGGGGGCGTGCCGCGACGGGCAGCGGCTCGACTTCTTGAGCGCCGCCGCCGTGGCGGGCCGCCTGTCCCTCCTGCTGCCGGAGCTCCTTGCGGCGAGGGTGCCGCACTACAACTGCCGGCCCAACTTCACCCTGGAGCTGAAGGTGGTGCCGCAGGCGGAGGACTGGGCGCGTCTGAGCGACGAGCACAAGAGGGCATGTGCCTATTGCAAGGTGTGGGAGCAGCAGCAGCAAGCCACCGCTGATCTCGTAGCCCTCCTCGAGTCCTGCAAGTGGAAGCCGCAGTCGAGTGCCGCCACGCTGCAGCGCCTCAGGGAGCTCGCTCTCCTCGGTGCCGATGTGATGCACGTAGTCCCCAGTGTGCTGGGATGGGTGAGCGACCCAGTCCCCATCTTGACGTACTTTATCCGCGATGGTCCCATGGAGGTGGTGGAGTGTCTGCTGCAGACATCCCACCCCATCGACTTCACCGTGGGGACCAAGAATGGAAACACACCGCTGCACTTCGTCACCTGGGGATGGTCTGGCACTACCGACAAGACACCGGAGGAGGTCCGCCGGCTGCTGCGCCTCCTGCTGGATCACATCGAGCAGCACCCCCCAGCAGGACGTCGTGGACTGGGGGAGGAAGAGCAATCGTGGACATGAGCCGATTTCCTTTGCAGCACTCTGGGGTTATCTTGCCCCGTTTGTGGAAGTGGTGTTCCACGAGCGGCCGGTGCCGTACTTCACCGACCACCCGGGGAAGATCCAAATCACCTATATGGCCAAACGTTCGGATGTGGCTCGACTGCCTGAGGCGGATCTCAAGCGGTTTGACTTCACCAAAGGTATCAATGAGGAGGCGTAAACCACCAACACACGCACAAAAAAAAAAATAGAAGGACGGCTGAGAAAGGAAAGGGGCCGCCGCCGCAGCAGCATAATACAACTGGCGCATTCCTCGTCTGTTGTTTATACTGCCTGCTGTGCCGCATACCTCACTCCTCCACCCATCCCTCACGGAGCTCACACGGCCCACCCCCTTCGCGGGGCCCTCTGTATCCATCTCTATCTCCATCTGTGCGTCATACAGGATCATCTGGCTTGTTGTTCTCATTCTATTTTTTTGTTTTCTTTTTAAGTATTTCTCTATTGCTGTTCTTCACACCCCACACACCGCCACATATGTAGAGCAGCGGTTGCTCCACTCGCTCTAGGGATCCCATGGGAGCGTGCCGCTCGCCAGCAGGAACAAGTACGCCTGGCTGTTTCCAAACAACGAGCAGAAGAGATTATCAAGAGACGGCCGAGCAGCCTCCTTCGCCCGGCGTGCCGAGGGCTCTTCACCAGGTGGGTGTGGACGATGCCGATCCGCACCACCACACACCCGGTAGCCCCTTCAGCAGCTTGGCCCTCCACATCTCTCCTCTTGTCCAGCACGTGTGAGGCGATTAGTACTTATGCAATGGACCTCGTTGGAAAGACTTGTCGGCACGTTGTTTGCCTCCAGGCAGCCCGGCGCCTCCGCCAGAGTGGTGTGTAGAGGCACATTAGCTGCTGCCTGCCACCGTGTCGGGCTCTCCTTGTGTGCGGTGATGCCGAGCGCAACCCTTTGCCCTGCTCGGTTTGTGTTTGATCAACACGGCTGGGCAAACGGAAGGGGAAGCTCCGCAGCCTCCTCTCTGGTGGTCCGCAGCAGGTGCATCCTTGCAGCCGGACCGCGTACTCACCACCGTGGCTAGCTGGGCAGATGGTTCGAACGGCATCCCACCACCGATGCGCAGATGGGGCAGCGAGGTGCCAGACATGGACGAAGCGGTGCGCCCACACGATGCCGATGCAGCCAGCATCCCTGCGGGGGGGGGGGGGGCACCTTGGTGTTGCTGTGTCTCCGCTCTCACGCGTGCCCCACGGTATTCCGACGCGTCGTCCCACATAGAGATCTGTCGCTCTTTCAGTGTATCCAAGTGGGTGGGGCGCGTGGGTCTCGCCCGCCTCGTCCGTGTCTGGAGCCCTCGCCCGGCTCCGTTTGCTTACCGCAGGGGATCGGCCGCTGGAAAGGAACGGGCGCACACCCAACAGACACCAGTCCTCCTCTGGTGGCGAGGACTCTGCGCTGCTTAAAGCGCACTCTCTTGAGCCACTGTACGTCCAGCTTCTTCGACGCAAAGCCCATCTCAACATAGGCGAGCGGCGCCTCTTCCGCACCTCGGGTTTGGCTTCGAGGCGTCCCCCCGGGCACCATACTTGCTTTCCATTTTTCAAACGATACAATCAAAAACGTTTAATTTGTCAAACGGGCGTGCGGAAATGCCTTATGAATGAAGAGGGGGAGAGTGTGTGTGTGTGTGGGCTGAAGGGTGCCGGTAAGGTAAACAACACGCTCCATTTCAAAAAAGAACACGAGGTTTGCGGCCTCCTATTTATGTGCTGTCGCCGCTGGCCGTCAAATGCACCTTTGCATCGCACCACCATTTCTATGGTTTACATTGCTGCATGGCGTGCGCTCCTGCCTCCTCCTTCTCTCTTTGGTTCGCATGGCTGTCTGCTGAACGGTGTCGGGGGATAGACGTTTCGCACCAACAGTCTTTTTCGTTCTTTTTCTTTCTTTCGTTACTCTACTCGTAATGAGCTCCCGTGCTACCACCGCCCACGCCCACGCCGACCCAAATAGCGCCGGCAGCGACGCCGTGCTGCTGCGGCTGGTGGGGATGGTGCAGAGCCTGAGCGAGGAGCTGCGGGATGTGCGGCTGGCGCAGGACAGGGCGGCGGAGCAGATGGGGCAGGTCCAGCAGGCGCAGCAGACGATGGAAGGCGAGCTGGCCGATATCAAGAACTCGCAGTCACAGGTCCGGCAGGCGCAGCAGACGATGGAAGGCGAGCTGGCCGATATCAAGAACTCGCAGTCGCAGGTCCGGCAGGCGCAGGAGACGATGGAAGGCGAGCTGGCCGATATCAAGAACTCGCAGTCGCAGGTCCAGCAGGCGCAGGAGGACATGAAGAAGCTCCTGTTGGAGGCGAAGAAGACGATGGAAGGGCAGCACGCAACGACCCTGAACGAGGAGCTGGCGTGGACGGTGTGCCGCAACGGCAATGCGGTGAGCGTGGCCGAGGTGAACGCCCTGCTGGACCGCGGGGCGGACCTGTATCGCTACCAGCTGCCTCGGCCCTTCCGCGCTGCGACCGCTGCGCCTTGCCGCCGTCCGGCGCTGCACGCGCTGATCGCCCTCGGGCATTTGGAGGCGGTGGAGGCGGTGATGGCGCACCCTCGCGTGGTGGACCTGACGAGCGTGGACGAGCTGGGCTGCAGCCCGCCGCACGTGCTGGCGAGTGCGTGCCCCGGCGAGGACGCAAAAGTAGCGGACATGCTGGCGGCGATGCTGGCCCGGGACCGCGGCCCCAGTATGAGGACGGTGGTGGACTGGGCGCAGGAGGGGGCGTGCCGCGACGGGCAGCGGCTCGACTTCTTGAGCGCCGCCGCCGCGGCGGGCCGCCTGTCCCTCCTGCTGCCGGAGCTCCTTGCGGCGAGGGTGCCGCACTACAACTGCCGGCCCAACTTCACCCTGGAGCTGAAGGTGGTGCCGCAGGCGGAGGACTGGGCGCGTCTGAGCGACGAGCACAAGAGGGCATGTGCGTATTTCAAGGTGTTGGGGCAGCAGCAGCAAGCCACACCTAACCTCGTAGCCCTCCTCAAGTCCTGCGAGTGGAAGCCGCAGTCGAGTGCCGCCACGCTGCAGCGCCTCAAGGAGATCGCTCTCCTCGGTGCCGATGTGATGCACGTAGTCCCCAGTGTGCCAGGATGGAATGGCCCAGTTCCCATCTTGTCGTACTTTATCTGGAAGGGTCCCATGGAGGTGGTGGAGTGTCTGCTGCAGACATCCCACCCCATCGACTTCACCGTGGGGAATGAGTATGGATTCACACCGCTGCACTGCGTCACCTTGAGATGGTTTGGCGCTACCTTCAAGACGCCGGAGGAGCTCCGCCGGCTGCTGCGCCTCCTGCTGGATCGCATCGAGCAGCACCCCCAGCAGGACGTCGTGGACTGGGGGAGGAAGAACAATGGTGGAAATGAGCCGATTTCCCATGCAGCAGACTGGGGTTATCTCGCCCCCTTTGTGGAAGTGGTGTTCCACGAGCGGCCGGTGCCGTACTTCACCGACCACCCGGGGAAGATCCAAATCACCGTGCAGGCCAAACGTTCGGATGTGCGGCGACTGCCTGAGGCGGATCTCAGGCGGTTTGACTTCACCGGAGGTATCAATGAGGAGGCGTAAACCACCAACACACGCACAAAAAAAAAAATAGAAGGACGGCTGAGAAAGGAAAGGGGCCGCCGCCGCGGCAGCAACATAATACAACCGGCGCATTCCTCGTCTGTTGTTTATGCTGTCGGCTGTGCCGCATACCTCACTCCTCCACCCATCCCTCACGGAGCTCACACGGCCCACCCCTTCGCGGGGCCCTCTGTATCCATCTCTATCTCCATCTGTGCGTCATACAGGATCATCTGGCTTGTTGTTCTCATTCTATTTTTTCTTTTCTTTTTAAGTATGTCTCTATTGCTGTTCTTCACACCCCACACACCGCCACATATGTAGAGCAGCGGTTGCTCCACTCGCTCTAGGGATCCCATGAGAGCGTGCCGCTCGCTAGCAGGAACAAGTACGCCTGGCTGTTTCCAAACAACGAGCAGAAGAGATCATCAAGAGACGGCCGACCAGCCTCCTTCGCCCGGCGTGCCGAGGGCTCTTCACCAGGTGTGTGTGGACGATGCCGATCAGCACCACCACACACCCGGTAGCCCCTTCAGCAGCTTGGCCCTCCACATCTCCTCTTGTGCGGCACGTGTGAGGCGATTAGTACTTATGCAATGGACCTCGTTGGAAAGACTTGTCGGCACGTTGTTTGCCTCCAGGCAGCCCGGCGCCTCCGCCATAGTGGTGTGTAGAGGCACATTAGCTGCTGCCTGCCACCGTGTCGGGCTCTCCTTGTGTGCGGTGATGCCGAGCGCAACCCTTTGCCCTGCACGGTTTGTGTTTGATCAACACGGCTGGGCAAACGGAAGGGAAGCTCCGCAGCCTCCTCTCTGGTGGTCCGCAGCAGGTGCATCCTTGCAGCCGGACCGCGTACTCACCACCGTGGCTAGCTGGGCAGATGGTTCGAACGGCATCCCACCACCGATGCGCAGATGGGGCAGCGAGGTGCCAGACATGGACGAAGCGGTACGCCCACACGATGCCGATGCAGCCAGCATCCCTGCGAGGGGGGCACCTTGGTGTTGCCTTGTCTCCGCTCTCTCACGCGTGCCTCACGGTATTCTGACGCGTCGTCCCACATAGCGATCTGTCGCTCTTTCAGTGTATCCAAGGTATCGTGGTAGGTCAAGCAGGCGTAGTTGGGCGTCGTGTCTGTGCGCCCAATCCATCTCCCCGTAACCTGTGAGCGCCGTCCTGATCTTCTGAATCCAGGTTCTGAATTCAGAGCGGTGAAGGATACGGAGAGTGCGTGGTCGGACCCTCAGCCAAGCATTGTCTTGTTCGGAGGGGGGCTGGAGAAAATCCATAGTTGGGGGAGGTGGAGGCGCGGCTTTGCGCAAAGGTAACGAATCCCTTTGCGCGAAGTCTTGCCGGCACGTGGGTTGGCCTTGCGGGAGGTGGAATCGGCGACGGTGTGACGTACGGGCCGCGGATGTGCCGCTGAGGACCCCATTGCACAAAAGGTACAGAGGTTAAAGTCAACCAGTTGTTCTTTGTCGAGGCCCAAAACCGGGTGCTGTGCGGCAAGGTGCGTGGTGAGGTCTAAGATGCGACTGCGTCCTTGGAAAGTGTGGCCACAACCC
The DNA here is from genome assembly GCA_010157825.1 of Vickermania ingenoplastis. Lineage (NCBI taxonomy): Eukaryota > Euglenozoa > Kinetoplastea > Trypanosomatida > Trypanosomatidae > Vickermania > Vickermania ingenoplastis. The sequence continues at coordinate 75,420 of VFSE01000173.1, forward strand.
AATTTGGGGCAATGGGCCTTTTTCTTCTGCAGTGGGTGCAGAGGAAGCCTAACCTTATAGTTGCTAATGTGGAAACATTTAATCAATGTATGATATTTACACTGTATTATAATATGATATTATGATAATGATAATATGATAATATGATATTAGTATTTACAATTATTTTGTTATATTAGAAAAGTTAATGATAGTTTCCTCTTTCCTGTCTACTAGCGATGCGGGAAGATATCTGAAATTTGTATATTTAAAACAGAAACTTTAGCATTTATATTATTGATAGGTTAGGAAATTAGGTTAGGCTTCTAGCATCTAAAATTCGAAATTACTTCGATAGAGCTTATTGTGCATGTAAAAATTTAATTATTATTATTATTTTTATTTTTTTCCGATGCGGCTGTGAAGACTACAAATTTAATTATTAGTTCCGTTACTACTAGCCAAGATTATTTATGCGATTATTACGTCCGTCTATTTACTATTATTTATTTTCTATTCATTTTTAATGTTATTATTCTGCTTTTTATTTCCAATAAATTGAGTAAAGTTATTATTGGAGATACTACTGTTATTCTTGTCTATTATTATTATTATTATTATTACTTTTCATTTACAAAAGCTGATGAATATGTATTAATAGTGGAAATACTATAACAACAAACTTTTGCACTTCATGCAACACAATCTTTGAACAAACTCATTATTGTTAGTGTGAGAAAAAAAAGTTATCACTTCTTGTTATAGTGACAAACTATTACGTTTCATGTAACAAAATCATTAAATAAACTCATTGTTATTCAGGTCACAGGTTTTACTATCTATCTATCTATCTCTCTCTCTCTATATATATATATATATATATAGATATATATATATATATATATATATTGCAGTATGTTTTTATATATAGTTTTTTTTTGTAAGTCTTTTCCCTACATATTAATTTTCAATTGGGGATCTAATCGAAATATTTATTTATTTATTTATGGATGCACGATTTTTCTCCTCAACAAGGAAATATTCTTGTTCATTATATTACCATTATATTATTAACAATATGTATGAAACTTACAATGCATAAATAATTCATCAATTGCGGCTTGTTTCTAACATCAAAGACTATCCCTCTATTTTTTCCTCTCGTCTATCGATAGCGGTTATCGCTTTGACTTTACATTCCACACATAGTGGGGTTTGAAGATTTGGGATTTTTAAAATCTAGTGCAGAAAATCTAGCAACTGTAGTGAATTTATTTATTCATAGTGCTACTTAGAAAATTAGTTCAGAGATTTTTGCATTTAGAATTCTCGGATTTTATATTGCTTCTCCTGATTTTCTCCTGCTTGCAAAAATTATTATCAATTCATTGCCACCAGTGGACCCATTAACATACTCCATTATTATTTTATCCAAAATATACAGCAAAGTGGATCGAAGAAAACGATGTCTTGCTGTGCTGTCAACCAAAAAGAAGAAAATCCGCAGAAATATAGATTTGTCTCAAGCGCATTGCTTTGTTCCCATTGGAATCGTATCAGATTGTAAGGGCAACTCTAACGTTGCCGCTAGAGTAACCCGTATTTTTATCATTATCGATCTTCTTTTCGTTCCTCTCGCAAGCTCCCAATAAATTATCGTATTGTTTGCTTTTTCATCTTATTGGCACCTTATGTTCATTATTTATTATTATTATTATTATTATTACAATTACTATTGCTTTAGTATTATTACTAATTGATTATCATTACGATGATGACTATTACTAGAACCTTGTTGTAGTTTAATTTGAATAACAAAACATATTGATACACGAAAAGGGAAAAGGAGAAAAGACATCAAGAGAGGGAAGGGACGAAAGGGGAGTAGCACAAATTAATTTCCAGGACGTAGGGATATCTCATACTAATGGCACGAGTCAATAGTATACGACCCGACAAAGGGGAGGTTAGAAGTTAGTATTTTACTAACGATCTGGCGAGGAACAAAAGAACATAATTTTTTGAATGACAAAACCAAAAACTAAACCTCGACACCTGAACCACCCCTTTTTTATTTTAATGGGAAATAAACATTTTTGGATAGCCTCTGTCGTTTGGATCAAATTGAAATAAATAATTTAGTGGAGAGAGAAACAACGGCAGGAACTATTATTTAAAGAACGACAAAAAAAACAGGATAAGAAAAGAGGGAACGCCAATTATATATAGATATAGAAAGCATGCATGCGAATTCTAATACGAGGAACAATCTTTTATCTGCATATATGATAATTTGATTCTGAAATAAATTAACTAGTTAAATATTTATGTTCCGTTTTCTATTGCAAAAGTTTTTACCTTTTGAACCTATTTACATTATCTTGTATTGTCTCTACATAATTAGTTCTCCTTGAATTTCAATCCAGATGAGAATGTATATAAATTTTTCCTCTTCCTTTGTATTTCTCATATACGATCCTAATAATTCTAATATAATAATACCATAGATAATATAATATATGCATAATATAATATATAATATAGAATAGAAGAGAACAAGAGCGGAGAAGAAAGAACCTTCACTTGCCGTTAAAGCGCAGCAGGACAATCAATATGCATAAGCGAGGGACAGTTCTCTGGAAACAGTGTTCATTCGAACTCTATTGTTTTGTCAAATAATTATTGTATTTATCTTTGGTATGAGAGGAAACATCGCAGTGTCAACCCACACACCCGCTACAAACCTCTCTACAGCTACGGAACATGATGGAAAGGTTGCACACCTTTATCCGCTACGCCCTGCGAAGGGGGGTGGTTTGAGCCTGCCAAATGACCCACTTGGTTTTACCCAAGGATCTGCGTCGTGGTGGGAACCACGGGGGTGGGTGGGATGGCTTTTTGAAAGTGATATATTGAAGGCTCAAATGGGCGAGCGGATAAATATCTCACTTTTAGTTACCATAAAACCAATGTTGGAACGAGAAGGAGCATGAGTCGACAACACCTACCAATCGAAGGAACAATGTTTCCAGATTCATATTGATCGTCCACTCGGACCCGATCCCGTAGTAGCGCTACTGGATCGAATCCGCTGACTGCGCTTAGACTTATCGTTCATGTTCTTCCGCTCTTTATTCTTGCCGCGTTGCTCTCATAAATATAATTCTCTTGTATAACAGAGCGATAAGATGATACACATAGAATAATAAATCAAATGCAATATATATATATATGTGGTACCACAAATATATATATATTTCTATGGAACAATAACTCATTTTCAACTTCAACATTCTTCGGGGCAGGTTCAACTCGTAAACTTTTCTTTTCTGCATTTTGTGACAAAGAAGATCTCTCTCCTGGATCCCTATGGCTTTCCCTCGACGCACGAGCGTATCGTACATGGGATTACATTCCATATATATTTTGCCGTGCGCTTTGGCGGCCCGTCGCGTCCCCGTTCCTTTTCCTCACTGCTGTCTATCGCTGCCAAACTTTTGATGGATTGGATGAATGAACACTAGCGCCCTTCTTCTCGCCCCTTTCTTCTCATCGGTAGACCTAATTGTTACATTTTAAATTTTGAAAAAAAATCTAGCTAATATGCCCCAGAGAAAGAAATGTCTTCAAGTGCGGGCGCATGAACTCGCAAACAGCGGGAGAGCGGGCCTGCGTCGTGGTATCCAGAGTGTTTTTTGACGTGACGCGCTCATTCAACTTCGATGTCACGTACAACCCGAACCCATCTGTGAGCTATTGCTTTCTACAGCGGTGCATCGAGCTCGGTTGGGTGCGTGGAGTTCAGCTGGCGCTCTGGACGACAAGGCCCATGGATTTTACCTTGCACCACCGCGGGCGCACGATCATCGACAGCGCTTTGGCCGTCACGGGGAGCAACGGGAGAGCCATACGTGCTCTGCTGCTCGCTCGTCTAGATAGAAGACTGCCTAGCGACACGGTGAACACAGACGACAGGGCAAGGCTTCAGCAGGCGACAGAGAGCGGACCAAGCCCCCCAGCAAAGCGGCTCAGAGCAGAGTCCCACAGTGCGTCCAACAGACGGACCAGGAGCTCTGGTAGCCTCTCGTCTGTTGAGCTGTGGCGGGGAGATGGCGGCCATAGCGCCATCTCCAATGACGAGGCAAACGAAATGCACGATCTTTTGTTTGTTGATGCCTGTGATGGTCGGGACGTCGGTACCCCCGAACCGGTGCGGATGCCCAGCCTGCCCTTCTACTCCCTGGACGACCCGGACGCGTGGTACAGCGAAGCAGACATCCAACCCGCCCACGCCGTCCCCGGCACAAAGCGGAGGCGCGACGATAAGGATGGATCGGCGGGCGAGGAGCTGGTGACCGAGTCCTGTGCTGCAAAGCGCCATACAGAGAGACCGGTCCTCGCGCTATCGCAGCAAAAGCAAGCGGACTTCGCCGATGAACGCACTGCGCTGAAGAAGGCCCTGGAGGAGCAGCTGGCGCAGCAGGCGCAGGCCTTCTCCGAGGAGCGCGCTGTGCAGGAAGCGAACCGGGTGGCCCTTCAGCAAGCGCAGCAAACGCAGCTGGCGCAGGCCTTCTCCGAGGAGCGCACTGCGCTGAAGAAGGCCCTGGAGGAGCAGCTGGCGCTGCAGGCGCAGGCCTTCTCCGAGGAGCGTGCTGCGCTGAAGAAGGCCCTGGAGGAGCAGCTGGCGCAAGGCCTCGCAGCAGAACGCGCTGTGCAGGAAGCGAACCGGGTGGCCCTTCAGCAAGCGCAGCAAACGCAGCTGGCGCAGGCCTTCTCCGAGGAGCGCACTGCGCTGAAGAAGGCCCTGGAGGAGCAGCTGGCGCACGGCCTCGCAGCAGAACGCGCTGCGCAAGAAGCGAACCGGGTGGCCCTTCAGCAAGCGCAGCAAACGCAGCTGGCGCAGGCCTTCTCCGAGGAGCGCACTGCGCTGAAGAAGGCCCTGGAGGAGCAGCTGGCGCAAGGCCTCGCAGCAGAACGCGCTGTGCAGGAAGCGAACCGAGTGGCCCTTCAGCAAGCGCAGCAAACGCAGCTGGCGCAGGCCTTCTCCGAGGAGCGCACTGCGCTGAAGAAGACCCTGGAGGAGCAGCTGGCGCACGGCCTCGCAGCAGAACGCGCTGCGCAAGAAGCGACGCTGGTGGCCCTTCAGCAAGCGCACCTGGAGCAGGCCTTCTCCGAGGAGCGCGCTGTGCAAGAAGCGAACCGGGTGGCCCTTCAGCAAGCGCAGCAAACGCAGCTGGCGCAGGCCTTCTCCGAGGAGCGCACTGCGCTGAAGAAGGCCCTGGAGGAGCAGCTGGCGCTGCAGGCGCAGGCCTTCTCCGAGGAGCGCGCTGCACTGCAACAGCTACGGGCTGAAGAGCGTGCCGCTGCGGAGAAGGAGGCGAAGAGTCTTCAACGGAGCCAGATCGTGTCTGAGGCCTGGATGGTGGTGGAGGAACTTATGGACCGATCAGCAGATGCGGATAGATGGCAGGTGGCGTCGTTAAAGAAGGTGTCATCGGCGTTGTTGCGCAGCGTGTCCCCTCTGCGGTCTAGCTCTCACAGCGTCTCATCTCAGTCAGCGCCAGTAAATTCTGAGGAGGTCGAGAAGAGTGCACACTCCAGTGATGTGCCGTCCCCTTCGCCTAGCCTTTGCTCCCCCCCGCCTCCGTCCCCAAGCTTGTGCTTCTCGGCCTAGGGCCGTCTTACTTGAGTTGTTTCAGTTATTCACATTTTTTAAAGTTATTCATTGCCTTTTTCCTTCTGGGTGTGGTGCTCCGCTATGTACTCACTCGTTGGAGTTTATTTTGTCTATTTCTCTTTTTTTTCATCAACTCACTATGAGGGGCAGTGTTGGCCCCATTCACACTTCAGATTTTTTTCCTTTGTTGCTCTATTAATCAACACTGATAGCGAGAGAGCTTTCATAGACTATCCAACAAAATAAATACCACAACGAGACGGCTGCCCTACTATGTAGGCGTCTATTCTTTGCGGGAGGCCTTTGGGATCCAAAAGGCTGTGGAGGGTATATGGCGCCCACTTGCTTTCTCCTTCTTTTCTTTCTCCTCGCCTTATTTCGCTTTTTAGCCCCTTCGGGGCGTCCTGTGAAGCAGCTGGGAGAAGAATGGGCTCGGCTCTGGAAAGGTTGCACACCTTTATCCGCTACGCCCAGCGAAGGGTGGTGGTGGTTTGAGCCTGCCAAATGACCCACTTGGTTTTACCCAAGGATCTGCGTCTCCACCTCGCCAACGCTGCCACTTCGCTAGGTCGTAGGAGGGAATGGTGTGCCCCCTGGACGGAAGGTCTGCTGCATTATGCTCTGATCGAATCCAACCGAATGTTGCTTGAATGCCTCGCGTAGAAAGAAACTCCTCGATGATCGCGCAGTTGCGTGCCACGCCTTCGCATTTTGAAGATCCCTTTCTGGAACTGGCCACCACCGCTATGTTGTCACACAGGATGGATAACTGCTGCGGCAAGTGCCGCTCAAACGCCAGTAACCCATAAAGCATAGCACGAGCTTCTTTTTGCGATATATGGATGGCCTTGAACCACGTATAACATGCATCATCGTATTCCTTAAACCATCGACTCCCCGTAATGTGTACCGCTCCGCAGCCCATAAAGAGGACGGCTCCCCAACCGATATCGGAAGCATCTGTCATGAGCACGGTCTCGAATCGGCTGCCGAGTGGGGTGATAAGCCGCGGAGTGTTCCGCTCTAGGCGCTCTCTCAGGTCCGTACCAGCGGCGATAGCCTGAGGGGTCCAATACAGCAACGCCGAGTCTTTGACGACGCCTCTGTTGAGATCGCTCAGCGCTTTCCTGACACACTTCTAAAAGTGATAATAGCGAAAGAGTTTGACACCGAGAATAGCAGCGGCGTATAAAGTACGGGAAGAAAAGGCTTCGGCTTCTTGGATCGTCATTGAAGTCCACTTCGGGGCGCCTTTCAGATTGCCCAGGGCTTTGTCCCCGACACAAACGCTCTGTTCCACATGATTAAAACACACACCGATGAAGGTATAGAGCTGCGCGAAATGTTCAACTTCCCGAATGTTACCTGTGCCAACTGACGCCGCTGCTGGATAACTCGGCCCCACGTAGACACGCTGTTTTCTGCTCCGCATAATCGGATGTTATCAATCCAAATGTCGATGCGCAAATGATCAGGCGCCCGGAGTGCGGGAGGCACGCAGGATGGTAGGCCAGCCAAGGTAGAGCATAGCAGTTGCATGAGTTCCGGGCTCAGCTTGTAACCCATAGGGAGCCGTAGCAGCTCGTAGATAGTACCATCGTCGGCTATCAAACGAAAGACAGCACGAGCTTCAAACGGAAGAGGGATCTGTTAAAAGGACGCCTTCAAATCGAAAAGACCAGCTCCAGGGAGCGTCACAGCAGAGAGATAGTGTGACACGTGTTCCAGCGGTACCTCCGGCTCATACCCTTCTCTGTTGTTTTTGTCCTTTGGCCAAGCGATGAAACGGCGTCGATACTCCTGTCCCTTCTTCTCGATCACGGTGAACGGGATCACCCAGCCTTTGGTGGGAGTCGCCCCCGCCGGCTGAATAATCTCATTGTCCAACAGAGTCTTCGCATCTGCTGCCCGCAGTCGCTCGGCAGGCGGATTGCCTGGGGTCAGGGGGGCCGCCGATATCATATCCCAAAGCGAATCAAAGCGTTCCCGCGTTTCATCATTCATCATAGCGCGCACTGAATCGACCTTCATAGGGGCAACGTCCGTTTGTTGTAGGGGAATGGCGAAGTCCTTCTCCGAAACAGCTCTTTTGCTGTTCATTGGGCGGCGTGTGATCGTGTGACCCTTAAAAACTGTCGGTTTCTCCGTCGGATACCAGGGAACGTCCCTTACGATGTCATCAATGATGTGTCGAGTAGCGCTGTCAGACGATCCGTAGTGTTCAACAAAGTTGCGTAGGGACCCAGGTAGCTGATTGTGGTGGCGGGGATGTCGTGCAGATCTCTGTGTTTCGCGAGAGAGACCACCGTTCGAGGATCGATGTCGGAGGAGCTTGCTAGCATTGCAGCTGCCCGCAGTGCTCCGCGCTTTATGCTGTGCGCAGAGTAAAACCGAAGGTTGCCTGCATCGTTGACTCTGCGCCCGAGAGGACGCATCATCCGGCACAGTTTCTCTGAAGTGATGGTCGTCAATGGTTTCCCTGGACCTAGGTGACGTAAGAGCTTGATCATCTGATCCCGCATCTCCCACGTTAGCCTGTGGAATCGATAAGGCCGATTCGGTTGTTCCTTCGACGTTTTGGGGAGATTCCACCAGTCCAGTATAAGAAACGGGAGACCGATCTGCCGAAAATGGCTGGTCGTCAAAACCTGTATCTCCGCCCAGCGACTGGCGGTGATCCAGGCGAGACGGAGCACTAACTTGTCCGTCCAATGAGGAATGCTGTCTATGAGTTGTTTCATATCGTGCGCCGTCATTGCTACCGCTTGGTCGAGGGGCTCGCCCGCTTGAAGTCTTTTTAGACCCGCCATATAGGTCACATGGAGAGGCTCTTCTTTTGCCAGAACCGACAACAGGGTGTTCAGGTAGACCGATGCGCCTACATCGCACCACTTGTTCAACCGCCATCCGACCCGTCGTCCCACATAGCGATCTGTCGCACTTTCGGTGAATCCAAGTGGGTGGGGCGCGTGGGTCTCGTGACATCTATGACCTGACCTGTAGGCTCCCCTGTTTGCCCGTCCAGCACTGGCTTCCAGCCACCGCCAGTGCACCCAGGGAGGACGTCTTCGTCCTTGACGAAGAAGCCGCCCTGCTCTTTCTTTCCTTTCGGAGCGGAGCCTCCAGCAATCTCGTCGACACTGTCCAGAATCTTGGCGTTCTGCTCACGAAGAACATGGTCAGTCCACGGAAATAGAGGCACGGTGAGATGCTGTACCTTGGGACCATTGGTGATGTCGGTTCCCGCTGGCGCCGTACTCAGGATATGCCAGTTGTGAATGCTGAGCCTCGTACTGGCGGGTTGCTTGAAGAGAATCTCAATCCCGCCTCGTGCGTGTCTGGAGCCCTCGCCCGGCTCCGTTTGCTTACCGCAGGGGATCGGCCGCTGGAAAGGAACGGGCGCACACCCAACAGACACCAGTACTCCTCCGGTGGCGAGGACTCTGCGCTGCTTAAAGCGTACTCTCTTGAGCCGCTGTACGTCCAGCTTCTTCGACGCAAAGCCCATCTCAACATAGGCGAACGGCGCCTCTTCCGCACCTCGGGTTTGGCTTCGAGGCGTCCCCCCTGGCACCATACTTGCTTTCCATTTTTCAAACGATACAATCAAAAACGTTTAATCCCTCAAACGGGCGTGCAGAAATGCCTTATGAATGAAGAGGGGGAGAGTGTGTGTGTGTGTGTGGGCTGAAGGGTGCCGGTAAGGTGAACAACACGCTCCATTTCAAAAAAGAACAAGAGGTTTGCGGCCTCCTATTTATGTGCTGTCGCCGCTGGCCGTCAAATGCACCTTTGCATCGCACCACCATTTCTATGGTTTACATTGCTGCATGGCGTGCGCTCCTGCCTCCTCCTTCTCTCTTTGGTTCGCATGGCTGTCTGCTGAACGGTGTCGGGGGATAGACGTTTCGCACCAGCAGTCTTTTTCGTTCTTTTTTTTTCTTTCGTTACCCTACTCGTAATGAGCTCCTGTGCTACCACCGCCCACGCCCACGCCGACCCAAATAGCGCCGGCAGCGACGCCGTGCTGCTGCGGCTGGTGGGGATGGTGCAGAGCCTGAGCGAGGAGCTGCGGGATGTGCGGCAGGCGCAGAAGACGATGGAAGGCGAGCTGGCCGATATCAAGAACTCGCAGTCGCAGGTCCAGCAGGCGCAGAAGACGATGGAAGGCGAGCTGGCCGATATCAAGAACTCGCAGTCGCAGGTCCGGCAGGCGCAGGAGACGATGGAAGGCGAGCTGGCCGATATCAAGAACTCGCAGTCGCAGGTCCGGCAGGCGCAGGAGACGATGGAAGGCGAGCTGGCCGATATCAAGAACTCGCAGTCGCAGGTCCAGCGGGCGCAGAAGACGATGGAAGGCGAGCTGGCCGATATCAAGAACTCGCAGTCGCAGGTCCGGCAGGCGCAGGAGACGATGGAAGGCGAGCTGGCCGATATCAAGAACTCGCAGTCGCAGGTCCAGCAGGCGCAGAAGACGATGGAAGGCGAGCTGGCCGATATCAAGAACTCGCAGTCGCAGGTCCAGCAGGCGCAGAAGACGATGGAAGGCGAGCTGGCCGATATCAAGAACTCGCAGTCGCAGGTCCGGCAGGCGCAGGAGACGATGGAAGGCGAGCTGGCCGATATCAAGAACTCGCAGTCGCAGGTCCAGCAGGCGCAGAAGACGATGGAAGGCGAGCTGGCCGATATCAAGAACTCGCAGTCGCAGGTCCGGCAGGCGCAGGAGGACATGAAGAAGCTCCTGTTGGAGGCGAAGAAGACGATGGAAGGGCAGCACGCAACGACCCTGAACGAGGAGCTGGCGTGGGCGGTGTGCCGCAACGGCAATGCGGTGAGCGTGGCCGAGGTGAACGCCCTGCTGGACCGCGGGCGGACCTGTATCGCTACCAGCTGCCTCGGCCCTTCCGCGCTGCGACCGCTGCGCCGTGCCGCCGTCCGGCGCTGCACGCGCTGATCGCCCTCGGGCATTTGGAGGCGGTGGAGGCGGTGATGGCGCACCCTCGCGTGGTGGACCTGACGAGCGTGGACGAGCTGGGCTGCAGCCCGCTGCACGTGCTGGCGAGTGCGTGCCCTGGCGAGGACGCAAAAGTAGCGGACATGCTGGCGGCGATGCTGGCCCGGGACCGCGACCCCAGTATGAGGACGGTGGTGGACTGGGCGCAGGAGGGGGCGTGCCGCGACGGGCAGCGGCTCGACTTCTTGAGCGCCGCCGCCGCGGCGCCGCCTGTCCCTCCTGCTGCCGGAGCTCCTTGCGGCGAGGGTGCCGCACTACAACTGCCGGCCCAACTTCACCCTGGAGCTGAAGGTGGTGCCGCAGGCGGAGGACTGGGCGCGTCTGAGCGACGAGCACAAGAGGGCGTGTGCCTATTGCAAGGTGTGGGAGAAGCAGCAGCAGCAGCAAGCCACCGCTGATCTCGTAGCCCTCCTCAAGTCCTGCAAGTGGAAGCCGCAGTCGAGTGCCGCCACGCTGCAGCGCCTCAGGGAGCTCGCTCTCCTCGGTGCCGATGTGATGCACGTAGTCCCCAGTGCCCCGGCATGGAGTGGCCCAGCCCCCATCTTGTCGTACTTTATCTTCAATGGTCCCATGGAGGTGGTGGAGTGTCTGCTGCAGACATCCCACCCCATCGACTTCACCGTGGGGACCAAGAATGGAAGCACACCGCTGCACTACGTCACCTGGCCATGGTCTTGCGCTACCGACAAGACACCGGAGGAGGTCCGCCGGCTGCTGCGCCTCCTGCTGGATCACATCGAGCAGCACCCCCAGCAGGACGTCGTGGACTGGGGGAGGAAGGACAGTGATGGAGACGAGCCGATTTCCCATGCAGCAGACTGGGGTTATCTCGCCCCCTTTGTGGAAGTGGTGTTCCACGAGCGGCTGGTGCCGTACTTCACCGACCACCCGGGGAAGATCCAAATCACCTTGCAGGCCAAACGTTCGGATGTGGATCAACTGCCTGAGGCGGATCTCAAGCGGTTCGACTTCACCGAAGGTATCAATGAGAATAAGTAAACCACCAACACACGCACAAAAAATAATAGAAGGATGGCTGAGAAAGAAAAGGGGCCGCCGCCGCGGCAGCATAATACAACCAGCGCGACGGGAGCTGCGGCAGCGGCGCGTCCGGCAGGAGCCGGCGTGCGCCACGTATGGTACGGGCCTCGGCGGGGCGTACGTGGGGGCGGCTCCTTGTTCATTGGCGCCTGTCTGCGCGACGGCGGGCCGCGTGGCCGGGGGAGGCGCTGCGCCACTGCCTCTCCTCCTTTGTGGTGTGCCGGTTCTTTTTCTGTGGCTGCGGCGAGGAGATGCTTTTTATTTTTGGCGTTTGAACGATTTCAATCATTTTTTTCTGCCTTTAGGAATGTTATTGTTATTATTATTGTTTTGTTCATGATCGCTGTACGTTTTTTTTTTCCTGGTCTGTTGTTTATACTGTCGGCTGTGCCGCATACCTCACTCCTCCACCCATCCCTCGAGGAGCTCACACGGCCCACCCCTTCGCGGGGCCCTCTGTATCCATCTCTATCTCCATCTGTGCGTCATACAGGATCATCTGGCTTGTTGCTCTCATTCTATTTTTTTTTCCTTTTTAAGTATTTCTCTATTGCTGTTCTTCACACCCCACACACCGCCACATATGTAGAGCAGCGGTTGCTCCACTCGCTCTAGGGATCCCATGGGAGCGAGCTGCTCGCCAGCAGGAACAAGTACGCCTGGCTGTTTCCAAACAACGAGCAGAAGAGATCATCAAGAGACGGCCGAGCAGCCTCCTTTCGCCCGGCGTGCCGAGGGCTCTTCACCAGGTGTGTGTGGACGATGCCGATCAGCACCACCACACACCCGGTAGCCCCTTCAGCAGCTTGGCCCTCCACATCTCTCCTCTTGTGCGGCACGTGTGAGGCGATTAGTACTTATGCAATGGACCTCGTTGGAAAGACTTGTCGGCACGTTGTTTGCCTCCAGGCAGCCCGGCGCCTCCGCCATAGTGGTGTGTAGAGGCACATTAGCTGCTGCCTGCCACCGTGTCGGGCTCTCCTTGTGTGCGGTGATGCCGAGCGCAACCCTTTGCCCTGCTCGGTTTGTGTTGGGTCAACACGGCTGGGCAAACGGAAGGGAAGCTCCGCAGCCTCCTCTCTGGTGGTCCGCAGCAGGTGCATCCTTGCAGCCGGACCGCGTACTCACCACCGTGGCTAGCTGGGCAGATGGTTCGAACGGCATCCCACCACCGATGCGCAGATGGGGCAGCGAGGTGCCAGACATGGACGAAGCGGTACGCCCACACGATGCCGATGCAGCCAGCATCCCTGCGGGGGGGGGAGGCACCTTGGTGTTGCTGTGTCTCCGCTCTCACGCGTGCCCCACGGTATTCCGACGCGTCGTCCCACATAGAGATCTGTCGCTCTTTCGGTGAATCCAAGTGGGTGGGGCGCGTGGGTCTCGCCCGCCTCGTCCGTGTCTGGAGCCCTCGCCCGGCTCCGGTTGCTTACCGCAGGGGATCGGCCGCTGAAAAAGGAACGGGCGCACACCCAACAGACACCAGTCCTCCTCCGGTGGCGAGGACTCTGCGCTGCTTGAAGCGCACTCTCTTGAGCCGCTGTACGTCCACCTTCTTCGACGCAACGCCCATCTCAACATAGGCGAACGGCGCCTCTTCCGCACCTCGGGTTTGGCTTCGAGGCCTCCCCCCGAGCACCATACTTGCTTTCCATTTTTCAAACGATACAATCAAAAACGTTTAATTTGTCAAACGGGCGTGCGGAAATGCCTTATGAATGAAGAGGGGGAGAGTGTGTGTGTGTGGGCTGAAGGGTGCCGGTAAGGTAAACAACACGCTCCATTTCAAAAAAGAACACGAGGTTTGCGGCCTCCTATTTATGTGCTGTCGCCGCTGGCCGTCAAATGCACCTTTGCATCGCACCACCATTTCTATGGTTTACATTGCTGCATGGCGTGCGCTCCTGCCTCCTCCTTCTCTCTTTGGTTCGCATGGCTGTCTGCTGAACGGTGTCGGGGGATAGACGTTTCGCACCAACAGTCTTTTTCGTTCTTTTTCTTTCTTTCGTTACTCTACTCGTAATGAGCTCCCGTGCTACCACCGCCCACGCCCACGCCGACCCGAATAGTGCCGGCAGCGACGCCGTGCTGCTGCGGCTGGTGGGGATGGTGCAGAGCCTGGGCGAGGAGCTGCGGGATGTGCGGCAGGCGCAGCAGACGATGGAAGGCGAGCTGGCCGATATCAAGAACTCGCAGTCGCAGGTCCAGCAGGCGCAGCAGACGATGGAAGGCGAGCTGGCCGATATCAAGAACTCGCAGTCGCAGGTCCAGCAGGCGCAGGAGGACATGAGGAGGCTCCTGTTGGAGGCGAAAAAGACGATGGAAGGGCAGCACGCAACGACCCTGAACGAGGAGCTGGCGTGGACGGTGTGCCGCAACGGCAATGCGGTGAGCGTGGCCGAGGTGAACGCCCTGCTGGACCGCGGGGCGGACCTGTATCGCTACCAGCTGCCTCGGCCCTTCCGCGCTGCGGCCGCTGCGCCGTGCCGCCGTCCGGCGCTGCACGCGCTGATCGCCCTCGGGCATTTGGAGGCGGTGGAGGCGGTGATGGCGCACCCTCGCGTGGTGGACCTGACGAGCGTGGACGAGCTGGGCTGCAGCCCGCTGCACGTGCTGGCGAGTGCGTGCCCTGGCGAGGACGCAAAAGTAGCGGACATGCTGGCGGCGATGCTGGCCCGGGACCGCGACCCCAGTATGAGGACGGTGGTGGACTGGGCGCAGGAGGGGGCGTGCCGCGACGGGCAGCGGCTCGACTTTTGAGCGCCGCCGCCGCGGCCCGCCTGTCCCTCCTGCTGCCGGAGCTCCTTGCGGCGAGGGTGCCGCACTACAACTGCCGGCCCAACTTCACCCTGGAGCTGAAGGTGGTGCCGCAGGCGGAGGACTGGGCGCGTCTGAGCGACGAGCACAAGAGGGCATGTGCCTATTGCAAGGTGTGGGAGCAGCAGCAGCAAGCCACCGCTGATCTCGTAGCCCTCCTCGAGTCCTGCAAGTGGAAGCCGCAGTCGAGTGCCGCCACGCTGCAGCGCCTCAAGGAGCTCGCTCTCCTCGGTGCCGATGTGATGCACGTAGTCCCCAGTGTGCTGGGATGGGTGAGCGACCCAGTCCCCATCTTGACGTACTTTATCCGCGATGGTCCCATGGAGGTGGTGGAGTGTCTGCTGCAGACATCCCACCCCATCGACTTCACCGTGGGGACCAAGAATGGAAACACACCGCTGCACTGCGTCACCTGGAGATGGTCTGGCGCTACCTTCAAGACACCGGAGGAGGTCCGCCGGCTGCTGCGCCTCCTGCTGGATCACATCGAGCAGCACCCCCAGCAGGACGTCGTGGACTGGGGGAGGAAGAGCAATCGTGGACATGAGCCGATTTCCTTTGCAGCACTCTGGGGTTATCTTGCCCCGTTTGTGGAAGTGGTGTTCCACGAGCGGCCGGTGCCGTACTTCACCGACCACCCGGGGAAGATCCAAATCACCTATATGGCCAAACGTTCGGATGTGGCTCGACTGCCTGAGGCGGATCTCAAGCGGTTTGACTTCACCAAAGGTATCAATGAGGAGGCGTAAACCACCAACACACGCACAAAAAAAAAAAAATAGAAGGACGGCTGAGAAAGGAAAGGGGCCGCCGCCGCAGCAGCATAATACAACTGGCGCATTCCTCGTCTGTTGTTTATACTGCCTGCTGTGCCGCATACCTCACTCCTCCATCCATCCCTCACGGAGCTCACACGGCCCACCCCTTCGCGGGGCCCTCTGTATCCATCTCTATCTCCATCTGTGCGTCATACAGGATCATCTGGCTTGTTGCTCTCATTCTATTTTTTTGTTTTCTTTTTAAGTATGTCTCTATTGCTGTTCTTCACACCCCCACACACCGCCACGTATGTAGAGCAGCGGTTGCTCCACTCGCTCTAGGGATCCCATGGGAGCGTGCCGCTCGCCAGCAGGAACAAGTACGCCTGGCTGTTTCCAAACAACGAGCAGAAGAGATCATCATGGAGCGGCCGAGCAGCCCCTTCGCCCGGCGTGCCGAGACTCTTCACCAGGTGTGTGTGGATGATGCCGATCAGCACCACCACATACCCGGTAGCCCCTTCAGCAGCTTGGCCCTCCACATCTCTCCTCTTGTGCGGCACGTGTGAGGCGATTAGTACTTATGCAATGGACCTCGTTGGAAAGACTTGTCGGCACGTTGTTTGCCTCCAGGCAGCCCGGCGCCTCCGCCAGAGTGGTGTGTAGAGGCACATTAGCTGCTGCCTGCCACCGTGTCGGGCTCTCCTTGTGTGCGGTGCTGCCGAGCGCAACCCTTTGCCCTGCTCGGTTTGTGTTGGGTCAACACGGCTGGGCAAACGGAAGGGAAGCTCCGCAGCCTCCTCTCTGGTGGTCCGCAGCAGGTGCATCCTTGCAGGCGGACCGCGTACTCACCACCGTAGCTAGCTGGACAGATGGTTCGAACGGCATCCCACCACCGATGCGCAGATGGGGCAGCGAGGTGCCAGACATGGACGAAGCGGTACGCCCACACGATGCCGATGCAGCCAGCATCCCTGCAGGGGGGGGGCACCTTGGTGTTGCCTTGTCTCCGCTCTCACGCGTGCCCCACGCTATTCCGACGCGTCGTCCCACATAGAGATCTGTCGCTCTTTCAGTGTATCCAAGTGGGTGGGGCGCGTGGCTCTCGCCCGCCTCGTCCGTGTCTGGAGCCCTCGCCCGGCTCCGGTTGCTTACCGCAGGGGATCGGCCGCTGGAAAGGAACGGGCGCACACCCAACAGACACCAGTACTCCTCCGGTGGCGAGGACTCTGCGCTGCTTGAAGCGTGCTCTCTTGAGCCGCTGTACGTCCAGCTTCTTCGACGCAACGCCCATCTCAACATAGGCGAACGGCGCCTCTTCCGCACCTCGGGTTTGGCTTCGAGGCGTCCCCCCCCGTGCACCATACTTGCTTTCCATTTTTCAAACGATACAATCAAAAACGTTTAATCCCTCAAACGGGCGTGCAGAAATGCCTTATGAATGAAGAGAGAGAGAGAGAGAGTGTGTGTGTGGGCTGAAGGGCGCCGGTAAGGTGAACAACACGCTCCATTTCAAAAAAGAACACGAGGTTTGCGGCCTCCTATTTATGTGCTGTCGCCGCTGGCCGTCAAATGCACCTTTGCATCGCACCACCATTTCTATGGTTTACATTGCTGCATGGCGTGCGCTCCTGCCTCCTCCTTCTCTCTTTGGTTCGCATGGCTGTCTGCTGAACGGTGTCGGGGGATAGACGTTTCGCACCAACAGTCTTTTTCGTTCTTTTTTCTTTCTTTCATTACTCTACTCGTAATGAGCTCCCGTGCTACCACCGCCCACGCCCACGCCGACCCGAATAGTGCCGGCAGCGACGCCGTGCTGCTGCGGCTTGTGGGGATGGTGCAGAGCCTGAGCGAGGAGCTGCGGGATGTGCGGCTGGCGCAGGACAGGGCGGCGGATCAGATGGGGCGGGTCCAGCAGGCGCAGCAGACGATGGAAGGCGAGCTGGCCGATATCAAGAACTCGCAGTCGCAGGTCCAGCAGGCGCAGCAGACGATGGAAGGCGAGCTGGCTGGTATCAAGAACTCGCAGTCGCAGGTCCAGCAGGCGCAGGAGGACATGAGGAGGCTCCTGTTGGAGGCGAAAAAGACGATGGAAGGGCAGCACGCAACGACCCTGAACGAGGAGCTGGCGTGGACGGTGTGCCGCAACGGCAATGCGGTGAGCGTGGCCGAGGTGAACGCCCTGCTGGACCGCGGGGCGGACCTGTATCGCTACCAGCTGCCTCGGCCCTTCCGCGCTGCGACCGCTGCGCCGTGCCGCCGTCCGGCGCTGCACGCGCTGATCGCCCTCGGTCATTTGGAGGCGGTGGAGGCGGTGATGGCGCACCCTCGCGTGGTGGACCTGACGAGCGTGGACGAGCTGGGCTGCAGCCCGCTGCACGTGCTGGCGAGTGCGTGCCCTGGCGAGGACGCAAAAGTAGCGGACATGCTGGCGGCGATGCTGGCCCGGGACCGCGACCCCAGTATGAGGACGGTGGTGGACTGGGCGCAGGAGGGGGCGTGCCGCGACGGGCAGCGGCTCGACTTTTGAGCGCCGCCGCCGCGGCGCCGCCTGTCCCTCCTGCTGCCGGAGCTCCTTGCGGCGAGGGTGCCGCACTACAACTGCCGGCCCAACTTCACCCTGGAGCTGAAGGTGGTGCCGCAGGCGGAGGACTGGGCGCGTCTGAGCGACGAGCACAAGAGGGCATGTGCGTATTACAAGGTGTGGGAGAAGCAGCAGCAAGCCACCGCTGATCTCGTAGCCCTCCTCGAGTCCTGCGAGTGGAAGCCGCAGTGGAGTGCCGCCACGCTGCAGCGCCTCAGGGAGCTCGCTCTCCTCGGTGCCGATGTGATGCACGCAGTCCCCAGTGCCCCGGCATGGAGTGGCCCAGCCCCCATCTTGTCGTACTTTATCCGTGATGGTCCCATGGAGGTGGTGGAGTGTCTGCTGCAGACGTCCCACCCCATCGACTTCACCGTGGGGGATAAGGATGGATTCACACCGCTGCACTGCGTCACCTGGAGATGGTTTGGCGGACCGGAGGAGTTCCGCCGGCTGCTGCGCCTCCTGCTGGATCGCATCGAGCAGCACCCCCAGCAGGACGTCGTGGACTGGGAGAGGAAGAACAATAATGGGTATGAGCCGATTTCCTGGGCAGCAGACTGGGGTCATCTCGCCCCCTTTGTGGAAGTGGTGTTCCACGAGCGGCCGGTGCCGTACTTCACCGACCACCCGGGGAAGATCCAAATCACCTGGAGGGCCAAACGTTCGGATGTGGATCGACTGCATGAGGCGGATCTCAAGCGGTTCGACTTCACCAAAGGTATCAATGAGAATAAGTAAACCACCAACACACGCACAAAAAAAATAGAAGGACGGCTGAGAAAGAAAAGGGGCCGCCGCGGCGGCAGCAACATAATACAACCAGCGCGACGGGAGCTGCGGCAGCGGCGCGTCCGGCAGGAGCCGGCGTGCGCCACGTATGGTACGGGCCTCGGCGGGGCGTACGTGGGGGCGGCTCCTTGTTCGTTGGCGCCTGTCTGCGCGACGGCGGGCCGCGTGGCCGGGGGAGGCGCTGCGCCACTGCCTCTCCTCCTTTGTGGTGTGCCGGTTCTTTTTCTGTGGCTGCGGCGAGGAGATGCTTTTATTTTGGCGTTTGAACGATTTCAATCATTTTTTTCTGCCTTTAGGAATGTTATTGTTATTATTATTGTTTTGTTCATGATCGCTGTACGTTTTTTTTCCTGGTCTGTTGTTTATGCTGTCGGCTGTGCCGCATACCTCACTCCTCCACCCATCCCTCACGGAGCTCACACGGCCCACCCCTTCGCGGGGCCCTCTGTATCCATCTCTATCTCCATCTGTGCGTCATACAGGATCATCTGGCTTGTTGCTCTCATTCTATTTTTTCTTTTCTTTTTAAGTATTTCTCTATTGCTGTTCTTCACACCCCACACACCGCCACGTATGTAGAGCAGCGGTTGCTCCACTCGCTCTAGGGATCCCATGGGAGCGTGCCGCTCGCCAGCAGGAACAAGTACGCCTGGCTGTTTCCAAACAACGAGCAGAAGAGATCATCATGAGACGGCCGTCCTTCGCCCGGCGTGCTCTTCACCAGGTGTGTGTGGACGATGCCGATCAGCACCACCACACACCCGGTAGCCCCTTCAGCAGCTTGGCCCTCCACATCTCTCCTCTTGTGCGGCACGTGTGAGGCGATTAGTACTTATGCAATGGACCTCGTTGGAAAGACTTGTCGGCACGTTGTTTGCCTCCAGGCAGCCCGGCGCCTGGACCATAGTGGTGTGTAGAGGCACATTAGCTGCTGCCTGCCACCGTGTCGGGCTCTCCTTGTGTGCGGTGATGCCGAGCGCAATCCTTTGCCCTGCTCGGTTTGTGTTTGATCAACACGGCTGGGTCACCAGAGAGGAAGCTCCGCAGCCTCCTCTCTGGTGAGTCCGCAGCAGGTGCATCCTTGCAGCCGGACCGCGTACTCACCACCGTGGCTAGCTGGGCAGATGGTTCGAACGGCATCCCACCACCGATGCGCAGATGGGGCAGCGAGGTGCCAGACATGGACGAAGCGGTACGCCCACACGATGCCGTTGCAGCCAGCATCCCTGCGGGGGGGGGCACCTTGGTGTTGCCTTGTCTCCGCTCTCACGCGTGCCCCACGGAATTACGACGCGTCGTCCCACATAGAGATCTGTCGCTCTTTCAGTGTATCCAAGTGGGTGGGGCGCGTGGGTCTCGCCCGCCTCGTGCGTGTCTGGAGCCCTCGCCCGGCTCCGGTTGCTTACCGCAGGGGATCGGCCGCTGGAAAGGAACGGGCGCACATCCAACAGACACCAGTCCTCATCCGGTGGCGAGGACTCTGCGCTGCTTGAAGCGTGCTCTCTTGAGCCGCTGTACGTCCAGCTTCTTCGACGCAAAGCCCATCTCAACATAGGCGAACGGCGCCTCTTCCGCTCCTTGCATTTGGCTTCGAGGCGTCCCCCCTGGCACCATACTTGCTTTCCATTTTCAAACGATACAATCAAAACGTTTAATCCCTCAAACGGGCGTGCAGAAATGCCTTATGAATGAAGAGGGGAGTGTGTGTGTGTGTGTGGCTGAAGGGTGCCGGTAAGGTAAACAACACGCTCCATTTCAAAAAAGAACAAGAGGTTTCCGGCCTCCTATTTATGTGCTGTCGCCGCTGGCCGTCAAATGCACCTTTGCATCGCACCACCATTTCTATGGTTTACATTGCTGCATGGCGTGCGCTCCTGCCTCCTCCTTCTCTCTTTGGTTCGCATGGCTGTCTGCTGAACGGTGTCGGGGGATAGACGTTTCGCACCAGCAGTCTTTTTCGTTCTTTTTTTTTCTTTCGTTACTCTACTCGTAATGAGCTCCGTGCTACCACCGCCCACGCCCACGCCGACCCGAATAGTGCCGGCAGCGACGCCGTGCTGCTGCGGCTGGTGGGGATGGTGCAGAGCCTGAGCGAGGAGCTGCGGGATGTGCGGCTGGCGCAGGACAGGGCGGCGGAGCAGATGGGGCAGGTCCAGCAGGCGCAGAAGACGATGGAAGGCGAGCTGGCCGATATCAAGAACTCGCAGTCGCAGGTCCGGCAGGCGCAGGAGACGATGGAAGGCGAGCTGGCCGATATCAAGAACTCGCAGTCGCAGGTCCGGCAGGTGCAGGAGACGATGGAAGGCGAGCTGGCCGATATCAAGAACTCGCAGTCGCAGGTCCGGCAGGCGCAGGAGGACATGAAGAAGCTCCTGTTGGAGGCGAAGAAGACGATGGAAGGGCAGCACGCAACGACCCTGAACGAGGAGCTGGCGTGGGCGGTGTGCCGCAACGGCAATGCGGTGAGCGTGGCCGAGGTGAACGCCCTGCTGGACCGCGGGCGGACCTGTATCGCTACCAGCTGCCTCGGCCCTTCCGCGCTGCGACCGCTGCGCCGTGCCGCCGTCCGGCGCTGCACGCGCTGATCGCCCTCGGGCATTTGGAGGCGGTGGAGGCGGTGATGGCGCACCCTCGCGTGGTGGACCTGACGAGCGTGGACGAGCTGGGCTGCAGCCCGCTGCACGTGCTGGCGAGTGCGTGCCCTGGCGAGGACGCAAAAGTAGCGGACATGCTGGCGGCGATGCTGGCCCGGGACCGCGACCCCAGTATGAGGACGGTGGTGGACTGGGCGCAGGAGGGGGCGTGCCGCGACGGGCAGCGGCTCGACTTCTTGAGCGCCGCCGCCGCGGCGGGCCGCCTGTCCCTCCTGCTGCCGGAGCTCCTTGCGGCGAGGGTGCCGCACTACAACTGCCGGCCCAACTTCACCCTGGAGCTGAAGGTGGTGCCGCAGGCGGAGGACTGGGCGCGTCTGAGCGACGAGCACAAGAGGGCATGTGCGTATTGCAAGGTGTGGGAGCAGCAGCAGCAAGCCACACCTAACCTCGTAGCCCTCCTCAAGTCCTGCGAGTGGAAGCCGCAGTCGAGTGCCGCCACGCTGCAGCGCCTCAGGGAGCTCGCTCTCCTCGGTGCCGATGTGATGCACGTAGTCCCCAGTGCCCCGAGATGGAAGGGCCCAGCCCCCATCTTGACGTACTTTATCTTCAATGGTCCCATGGAGGTGGTGGAGTGTCTGCTGCAGACATCCCACCCCATCGACTTCACCGTGGGGGATAAGTATGGAAACACACCGCTGCACTTCGTCACCTCGAGATGGTCTTTCACTGCCAACAAGACACCGGAGGAGGTCCGCCGGCTGCTGCGCCTCCTGCTGGATCGCATCGAGCAGCACCCCCAGCAGGACGTCGTGGACTGGGGGAGGAAGAAAAATAATGGGCATGAGACGATTTCACCCATCGCACCGACCGGCTGCACCCATCGCACCGACCGGCTGCACCCATCGCACCGACCGGCTGCACCCATCGCACAGACCGGCTGCACCCATCGCACCGACCGGCTGCACCCATCGCACCGACCGGCTGCACCCATCGCACCGACCGGCTGCACCCATCGCACCGACCGGCTGCACCCATCGCACCGACCGGCTGAACCCATCGCACCGATCGTCTCCACTTCGCCATATTCTTGAATGGTGGAGCAGGCGAGTGGAGGTGTGCGGCGTTGTGCTTCTATTGGATGTATTAGGTGCGCGCCTGAATGCCGCATGTGGTCAAGGATTTCATAGTGGGAGTACAATCTGGCGGGATACATTGGGCATTTTGAGGAGCCTTCCCGGTTACCGCAAACGACTGCCGTGCTGTCACGTCGAATCCGCAGAGACGTGGGCAACCCATATTCGAGCTGCGAAGAGAGCGGAAAGTACTGCGCAGGATTCCTGCGGAGACGCAGGAACACTATCGAACCACGAGTAGCAACGGCATTCAGTGCCGCGCTTGTGAAACCAGCTGTTACTAGCGGGATGAACTCTCCTGCTCCGGTGTCATGAAAAAGAGCGGCTCCCCCAACCACCCCTGGTGGAAGCGGTGCAAGCTATGCCTTGGCGCTTCGCCACGTCCGTCACCAACGTGGAAAGAGAAGCGCGCAGGAGCCGGGGGAATCCGTCGCGGGCGGTTCGCCATCAGTATGTCGTTGGGATTTCGACCGAACAATCTTTTACGTCTTCGTATTAGCAAAGATTCATGCCTGCTGCCGCTCTGTCTCGCGCCGTTCTCCTCCCCAGGGGTTCGGATGTGTTGTCTATTCACACATCGACTCCTCGGGGAGGCGGGCGCCTCGCGATTGGGTGCCGCACGGGATCGCGCGCCGGCCGAAGCCAAACAACGGAGCTGCACAATCTCTGGGCGTTAGTGATGTGCCATGGGCCGCCGCCGTTAGTTACTACCCCCAACCCCAACACGGAGATAACAGCACGGACTGCGGATACAGTCGAAATACCTATATGCAGCGGCACTTGGGGTTCATACACCTCGGTTTCGTTGTTTCGCTTGGTTGTTAGCGGTTGTGCAAGTATTTTTCCTGCCCGTGCCGCATCGAACCATTCTAAAGGGCATAATATGGAGGTGGGGAGGCCAAGAAGCCAGTTAGCATATACCGAATAGTGCTTCGCCTTGGCGCTTTTCCATCCAAATTTGCCGCATCGTTCCCATTCGCAGCGGGGGCGGGCGGGCGCATATCCACGTAGGCCTTGGATGGGGGGTGGGAGGCACCACAAAAAACGGGATCTCCGGCAGGTCTCTCTGCTACCAGGGCCTTGCTGCGTGAAGCACTTCCTCCACTGGAGCTTGTTCCGCGCGGGAAGCTCTTGGAAGAGCACAGCGGCGGGGCGCCGCGGGTTGTGGTGTGGGTGGCGATGGCGGGGAGGCAAATCGGCAAGAGAGAAAAAGGTATGCGTTCCATTCCCTGCTTGGGGCGTAGGGTCTCAAACTTGTGCGCGCAAACGCGGGCATTCAGAGGAGGACGTCATCACAGCGCACCTCAAACAACAACAGCGACAATAACACCTCGATTATAGTTGATACAGGCGCACAATAAAATACAGAAAAAGACGTGGTGGGGGTGCGGGGTCTGCTCTCCACGAGGTGTTCGCTATACGAAACGCCTTCGGACGAATGCGATATCTGGGGGCCCCCGCCCTCGCCACTAGGCTGAAACGCTGGTGTTGGTATGCGCGCGGTGGGCACTCGCAGAGGGCGAGCCAGCAGAGGGTGAGCCAGCAGAGGAGCACACATCCCTCCTTCCTCTCTCCCTCTTTCTTTTCATTAGGTAGACAGAATCCTCCCGCAACGCTTCCCTCTGGTGACGCGCGAAACTTTTGCGTTTTTCTTTTTTAGTTTTTGCAGCTGTTCGGCTTCTCTCTCCTCTCCTCCGTCCATCGGGCATGTCGTCTCCTGCCGCACCGGCGCGCGCAAAGCGCTCGGGAGGTGCTGGGGGCTAAGGCGGCGGGGCGGGGGGGGGCGCAGCGCAGGAGGGTGGGTCAGACGGGGCTGCCACCTCGCGATCCCTCCCGCCTCCTGTGAGAGCCCAAGGGTCTGGGAAAGCGCTTGTTGGCCTCCACCTCCGACAGCACTTTCCTCAGTGTCTTGGGGGCGGAGGGGGTGGGAAGGGAGAGGGCGAATGCCTCGAGGACCTAGGAAGTAGGAAGGGACAAGGCGAATGTGATGGGGCAGCGCCTTTGCATGCGTATAATGCATCGCATTTGGGAAAGAGCCCCTTGCCTAGACTTACCTATACCCTAGGAAAAAGGAAGGGGAAGGAGTAAAGAAAACATAGGGGGTCGACCTTCTCTCTGAGCCAAGTGGAAAAGTTTACGAGTTGAACCTGCGCCGAAGAATGTTGAAGTTGAAAAGAATTTCTGTTCCCAAAAAT